>JABJVR010001093.1:0-19809 GCA_025773905.1 Chitala chitala
TGAGTAGTGCTGAACTTACATACATGTGAGTTACATACATGTTTCATTAACAGAAAGAAAACATCTGATTACTGTGTGTAAAGTTATTGCACTTCTCTGGTACTTGTAATTTTTAATAATAAAAATACCACAACTGCAATATTATTAAGTACTCGTTTCAGTACTCGGTATCAGCAAGTATTCAAATGTATGTACTTGTACTTGTACTCAGTCAGGAAAAAAGTGGTATCGGGACATCCCTATTGAATACTTCAGGCACTCTGTTCAAATTAAATTATTATAACTATTTTAATTTTTCAGAGAGTGCACCATTCACAAATATCTGAATGTATACTGTACATGTTTCCATGAACACCTCAAAATCTGAGTTTGATAGAAGCTTTGTATTAATAATCCTTTTAACTATTAAAAATATATTAATTCTCTGGTATTTCAGATGATAATGGGGAGGGGGCAGTTTGTAACTTCAAGTTTTCAAAGTGAGGAATTTTATGGTCTTATGATCTTGTAATGCAGAAATGTGAGACCATCTTTATGTATGATAGCATCTCCGGCAAAGAGCCAGGCCCACACCAAGGTCAGCGAGAAAACGAATTATAAAAAAAGCAGACATGGTCTGAAAGGGAGAGACAAACCAAAGGAGGAAATTCAGTGGAATTATCTCTCTCTTTTAAGCACGGCTGACCTTTGAGTTTATTTCTTCAGGGAAATAAGTTGTTATGTTGGTGAAGGGGAGTGGAACCAGACATGCTATTTTGGGTACTGGAGCCTGTGACCTTTCATGACCTTTCATGACTGTCCATCACATGTACATGCTCTTATTTAGCTTTGAGGACGACTTCAGAAATGTATCTAATGGGGCACTGATATCAAAGATTTCTATGCTGGACAAAATTCCCTTCTTATACATTACTAATTTATCTTTATATTTTCATGTTGTAGCCATGTTCTGAAGTTAAAAAAAAAAAAAAAACGTTTTTAGTCTTTTTATCTAAGCTTCTTGTCTGAAATAAAAGGGTGAAATGAAATTTAAAAAATGGAATTAATTTGTAAAAAGAAAAAAAAAATCATTGCTGTTTGCCAGTGATGCTATTATTATTGATATTTAACTGATGTTTACTGTTGATGTCTACTATAATGGAATTAACTTTTGCTTAATGTTAGGCAATTACATAAATGGAGCTTCTGTCTCACAATGACAAGTGCAGCGCTAAAGAACACAGACTCTTAAACTGAAGGTTGTTGAGTGAAATCCAAAGTGGGGCTAATCTGTAGTACCCTTCTGCAAAATGCTTCATGCGAATTGTTCCACTCAAAGTATCTAGCAGTGTGAATTTTAAGCTTATCTGGTCAAGAGCATCAACCAAGCAACTAAACGTGATTTTTATTTATTTATTTTTTGTGTGTTGAAAATGCATTTTCATCAGCCCACTGTAATGTGTTTTTCTCAGTGAAAAAAAACCCAAAATAAATCTCTGACCCCCTTTGCTGTCCACAGAACGTTCTGTAATGAGTATCTCTTGAGCTCTGGTCTTTGATCGGCACATATTGTATGCTTTTATCTCCCTGTTATGAAACCAGTGCACTAAATGACAGAAAGACTATGCAAGACTTTTAACAGCTCCTGTAATGGTTGTGATTGTTAGAATTTCTGTTTTCAGTGCTCACCTGTAATAACACACCAAAATGGGTGCTGTACATCTTAACCACAATACTGGTGAAAAAATGGATATAACAACACATTACAATTTAGCAGATGCTTCTAAACGATCAACAGTGATTAATCAATACACTCATCTGAACATTTGGTAGGTTGACTACCTTGAATGAAGCATTTTATGAGACTGAGGCTGTGTGTTCATGCAAAAAAGCCTAAAAAAGGTAAGCGCATGGGGGGGGGTGTGACCAAAATTGTCTATAAAAACCTATGAACCCATCCTCTGGGGCTCTTCTGCTCACTCAGTCATTAGAGTAGCATTGGGACCTACTTGCACAAGCTTTCCACAGCATCTGATAAATAAACAAAAAGACCTTAAGGATTTTTTTGTCTGTTTTTGTATGGTATAAGTATGCTCATGTGGTGTTGCCATATGATTCATTATGCATAAAACAGTTGCAAACTCAGTTCATGATGATCCCGTAATGTTTTCTGCTTAGACCTAATTACGCTACAATTTCATCTTCTCTATTCAATTATTTGTATATGTTTTATATGTGATGTTTTGATTATTCATGTAATTATACTTTTTATAGTATAACAACAGCTGCTTTAGCATAATGAAATAATCTGCATAATCTACAGTTTCCCTAGTAACTCCTGGTTGTGCCTGCTGTTTCATTGTTCTCGAACAAAGTTTATGAAGTTAAAAAAGAACACATGGCAAGCAAACGCTACATCGTTAGGCACAAACCTGAACTTAAATGATTCATACAGAATTATCTTTTTTGACCCATATTTAAGACCAGTGGAATTGTCACATGTGATTAAAAGACAGGAGTTTGCATGTTCTCGCTGTGCTTAATGGGTTTTCTCCAGGTTCTCCGGTTTCCTCCCACGGTCCAAAGACATGCGGGTTAGGTTGATTGGTGTCTCCAAATTGCCCGTAGTGCGTGTGTGTGTGTGTGTGTGTGTGTGTGTGTGTGTGTGTGTGTGTGTGTGTACCCTGCGATGGGTTGGCGCCACACCCTGGGTGTCCCCTGCCCTGCGCCCTATGTCTCCTGGGATGGGCTGCAGGCTTCCCCGCAACCCTTAAAAGGATGATGCGGTATAGAAGAGGACTGAAGATGACTGACTGACTGACTGACTGATTAAAAGACACCGAGGAGTCTGGGGCATGGAGAGAGAAGTAGAGAAGTATGTACATTTCCAGCTGTGCAAACCTTGTAAAGCTTCTCAGTCACACCATTGACAGCTGCACATATATCAATGTAATGACAGGAAATGTGCATGTTCAACATCACCGCTCTGTCTGGTATTTCTTGTTTCTCTTTTGGTCTCGTAGCCAAAGGGTGTTTTATTTCACATGCGCCCCCCCCATATGATGGTGAGTACAATCAACAGCTTTGCATTGAAGACTAACAAATGCTTGAGACCTGTCTGATAGGAGAGCAGAATGATGATGAATTCCAAGATGGTGAGAACTGTGAAGCAGCTGTGATTATAAGGCTATTGTGCCAGTCTCTTATGTCGCTTCTTTTGTTGGCGGTGCTGGTTTGTCAGATGTTGGCACTGACTGGTTACATGTTATCCAAATTATAGCTGTAGAGCTATATGTAGCTCTGTACCTAATTTTAATTCAAACAGTGTTTGTAAATTATAAAACCATCAAGAGTTTGTTGTATAACTTTAATAATCCCATAGGGAAATCAGTTTACATCCTCCGAGGGAAGATTGGGCAGCCCCAGACAGTGACATGTCTTGTTTAGGAAGAATTGACTGAGGCAGGACTCAAACCAAGAAACTTCTACATCCCACCCTAAGATTCTACCCATTCAGCCACCTAGCCACTTCTTATCTAGCCACCCACCTATCCATCCTTCCTTTGTTTCATCAGTGGTCATATTAACTCAAAGTGAAACCTGAAGATAGATCATGAAAGATGAAGGTATGTCTAGTATGGTATACAGTAGTTGGGTAATATGCAAGATAATCCAAAATAATTCTTACCAAAACTCAGCCCCTGCACTGATGCCAAATGCCCATTGTCTGAAAATTGTACGGTTGCCATGTAACGCCTGGAGAATCTGTGCTCGCGACAACCAATGCCAGCCTTTTTCAACTCTCCTCTCCTGGCATCAGCAGCTTTCCTGTAGCAGATGCTCTTTTGTCGAGATTTGGAAACACAGCCAGGCTATGGAACGACAAATTTGGGAGCAGCAGTGAAATGGCAGCGATAAATGTCAGTGCCCGTTGACGGACACTGACAAACGGGAGCTAATTTGGCATGTGTGAGCCTAGGGCAGGGAAATCATTACATTCACTAAATATATGAACTGTGGGACATTGTTTGATCTGAACTGAGCCATAATATGGGTGACCATATGTTTAAAAAGCAAGCTATGAAAATATAGTGAATATCCAGCTTCCTCTACATGAAGGTCTTCAGCACACAGTGGACATTCCTCTACACACAAAAATGCTACTATGTCCAAGTGCAGAATAACTGTAATATAAATATGTCCAGATCATTCCAGGAAATTAACTATTTAGTGGTGCTGCTTGACCTGCTGAGTATGTAGAAAATACTGATGATTCCAAAATAATGCAGTAGTCCTATCTTAAGCTAAAACATTTGTACTAAAAAATTATGTAATAATATTAATAATAATAGTAAAAGAAAAATGTAAAATGTCAGAATGAGGACAATTTGAGAAATTACAGGGTTATTTTAAAAAATGCAGAGAACATAAATGTAACTAATAAAATGTTTGTTTAAATAACAGTTGTTTCCCACAGAATTGTCATCAGTCAACTACTGCCAGCTTGTAACTGTTGAGAAAGCACTTGTAATTGCGATATTTACCTTGCAGCGTGACATATCCATATGGAGCCGTTCTTTGAAATGATCTTTGTTGTGCTGTTGCTAATGTTTATTAAGCATATTGTTAAATGTCAGCTGTCTCACTGAGTTAGCCAAATGAGATGTGTAAACTGAGAAACACCTCACTCAAATGCAACAGAATCATCTTCTCAGAATTGAAAGAGGAGGAATTTACTATATTTTTCTGTCCATGAAATAAACAAATGAATCCATTAATTTAAAAAATCTATGTTCAAAAGCAGCAGTTCAATTTGCCTTTGCGTGAAATTTACTTGATTAGCCCTCTGAAGCATTGTGCTCTTTGCGAGTGCAGAGATTTGACAACATGTGCAATTAATGCATTCCACAACCCATCACATAAATCGCGTAGGTTGGAATTCTGCTGATTGATATGAGGTTACTGAGAGTACGTGCGGCTGACAATAAACGGAAGGCAAACGAGGCAGCTGCTCACTTGGTATAGCGCAAGCGTTCACTTGACCTTTGCGTGCACGTCCCATTTTTTGTGGAGCAACATTCCACAAATTGTATGCATGTTGGATCCTTGTTTTTCCAAATTTACATATGTTGGAATTATGTATTCAGAGTACTGTCTGTAACGCAAAACTGTTATCGGAATTAATTAATTAAGGAAGGAAATTGCATGTATATCTGAAATGTCTGTTTCATATAACGCACTTTCTAAATAAAAAGAAACCATGTATAATGCCAATTTATTTATCTACTACGGTTTAGAATTGTATTAATATTGGGTACGGTTTTATATTAATTGCTATCTTTGTCAAAATGAGATAATGCCATGTACACGTCTACATGAATTGTGGGGATTAGTAGTGACTGAAGACAACCTGCCCTTACCAGTCATGTGTGCATTTAGCAAGTGTTGCTCAGACGAAAGCTGTTGCTTAACTGGGGGCCTGCAAATAAAGGAGACTTAAAAACAGAGCAACATGACTGCATACAACTTGTTAAAATGGAGGAGTCCAGGATGTTACTCCTATGACATGAAATAGATTTGCGTTATTGAACCGTATTTCTGCAAAATTTGAAGACGTCCCAAAACACCGTTTTTGTTTTTGACGGTCTACTGGCATTTTGTCAGTTAAAAGTGTCTGCACATCTTCTTTGTGCCAGTGGTAGTGTTGTTTTGAATAACAGCTGAGATGTAAGTTTTAAATATAGTAAATGCAACCACCATGAACTAAATCGACTGAATGACACTACAAGTGACCACAACCCTAACAAGCAGCGGTGAACCTGGAACAACATACCTATGCATTTCACTCTTCACATTCACACTTTTGTTTAAAGAAATCATAGAAAACACACTAAAATTGTTACATTTCAGTTTAATTTAACTCTCTTAATTCCTATCCCTGTCCTCTCCAGTCCTGTCCTCTCCAGTCCCTCTCCTCTCCTCCTCTTTTCTTTTTTCTCTCTCCTCTGCCTATCTCTCTCCTTTCCTCTCCTCTCCTGTTTGTCTTGTCTCTCACTCATTTTCTCAGTATTAAATCACCCAACGTCCAAACAATTTCATTCGCTGCTATATTTAATAATGTCAGCTCTCAAATTTGCTTCACTTTTAACGAGTTTTCTGACATTTCTATGATTCTCGCTTTCCTACATTGACATATTTTTTTCTATTTATTAATCCAGCGCATGTCATTTTAATAAACAAGACTTAAAGTGAATACTTTGTTGCAATAAAAGTTTTCCCTCAGTTAATTTCATTACACAAAATAAACTGCTCTACAAATATACAGCTAGTTTAACATAGCTGAGTTGTACATATTTTTAAATGTACAGAAAAAACAAATTCACACAAATAACTTAAAAACATGTACTGTATTTTGATTAGGAACATCTGGATTGTTACAGGTAGAATGCAAAATTAACAAGTTAAGTTAAAATATTTAACTACACTTTTTTTTTTTTTGCACATAGCTAACTGAAATTTCTGAAAGAACTTTTCTGAATATTGTTTTGTATTTCACTTGATATTGCATTTGTTGCTTTTGTGTTGCAGGTTATTGCTCATAAAAGATCCATGAAAATTGTTGGAAAAACTGCCATAAACTGTGAAACAAACACTGTATAAATAGCAAGTAAATGTTATATTGCATATACCTGTTATCAAAACGCTTATTGTACTGAGCCATGACTCGCTCTTTTCAAATTCAACAGAGAAAGTTTACATAATAACACTGCAGTATCACAATACGCAGTGGCTGTGTCATAAACTGTCACAAGCTGTCATACAGTGTTAGAGATTATGGCAGGTGTTTATGTCACGCCTATGACAATCTTAAAGCTTTTTTCATTTAACACAACATAGTCTGACATTTGCAGATATTTAACAGACAACAAACCATTCATCATCTCATGGATTTTTTCCTTATACATGTACTATAAATATGTCTTTTATATAAAAGTACAAGTTTCATATAAATTGGCATACATTGAAACAGTTTCTTTTAATATTTGCAAATTGAGATCAAACTGGCAGCAATGTCTACAGTGAAGAAGTTGCTAAATAGCATTTTTTATCCAATTGTCAAAAATGATAGGTTTGGTTAATTATTCATATTATCTGGCTTTTAGTAGTAATTTTATTCTCAACTGTTCAAATGTTTCATTTTACAAACCTAACATATCACACACTATATTTTAATGACAATTTACAAAAATCAATTCACACAACATTTTTATCAAAGTGTTGTGTTACAGTAAGTATACTTTGTAGAAAGCTATTAGGATGAATTTTCAAAATAATATGACAAAGAATTTTTTGTCAAAAAAACATTTTTTTCTAAAGTTTTCATCCTCACTCATAACAAACATGCAGAATTTGATAGGAATCCTCAAGATTTCACCACTGAGCAGGTTTGTGAAATACAGTCCCTGACAGCACAGTATATTTGTATACAACACAATTGCCCTGAAATCAATTTTTGCGAAAGCAGAAATCCCAAAATAAAATTTGTTGTATGATTGAGAAGCATGACGTGTTAATGCTTGGAACTCTGCAGTAGAGCCTGCCAGCAATTCTAAGATAAAAGTTTTCAAAATTACAAAGGCACCTTCACTGATTTCCTTTCATCTCTGACATTGGCCATAACATTATTTGAAATGGTTATTGATATTTGCTTTTCTAACATATTAGATAATTTTCTAAGTATTTAAATGAAATGAATAAAATCATTATTTAGTAGTTTTTTTTCCATAAGGATGAATAATTGTGTGACACTGGACTGATGATGTCTGCTTTGCAAATGACTACCACAGACCTGTCAGCTTCACTAACATACTGGCAGAGCTGTGCTTGTGTCCCCAGTTTGAACGGTATGTGACATTAAAGTCACAACATACCTTTTTGACAGCAGTGAACTTCTTTATGATGCTCCCACATTAAGCAACTTTTCAAACTGAATTTTTTTCAGTTTAGTAACACTGCTGAATGATGGAAAATTTATTGTAATTCACTTAATGTGCTGAGGTCTGATAGAATTATTCTAAAACACGTGGAAAAAAAATTCCCATTAGAGAAAGAGCAAGTCATTCATAGTGAAATCAGTCTTTCAGTAGACATGACAAAGCAGTGTTAGCAGTTTGGACAGAGTGGGTTTTTTTTTTCTTTACACTGCAATAGATCAGATTGAATTTCAACAAATTCTATCAATTCCAAATATTGTTGTTGGTTATATAGAAAACTTAAATCATCCATCCATCCATCCACTTAACCGCTTATCCAATTCAGGGTTGTCATGGCAGCAGGAGGAGAAAAGATGCCCAGACATTTCTGTCGCTAGCAACTTCTACCAGCTCCTCCTGGGGGATCCACAGCCTTTCCCAAGCCATCTGATAGATATAATCCCTCCAGCATGTTCTAGGTTGGCCCTGAGACCTCTGCTCAACAGGCTGTGCCTGTTAGACCTCCAGTCAGAAGAAGTCTCTCAGGGGTCATTACCCAAAGTTCATGACCATAGGGAAATACCCCAGTAATTGGCACACATCCTCCAGTCCCCTTTTTTAAAGATGGGGATCACCACTCCTATTTGCCAGTCCATAGGTACTGTACTCCAGGTCCATGTGATGTTGCATAGCCATGTCAGCCATGACAGCCTAACAGCATTGAATGCTTTCAGCAATTCCAGGTGAATCTCATCCACCCCTGGAGTCCTGCCACTGTGTATGTTTTATTTTAACTACCTCAGTGACTTCAGCCCGAGAGATGAACTCAGATTCCCCGTCTGCTTCCAGCCCTACCCTCTGTCCAGGGGTACTGAAGTCAATAGATATTAAAACAACTTATCCTGCTTAAGCCATAGGAGAGCCTATCTCAGTAAACATAGGGTGGAAAGTTTGGTGCATTCTGCATTGATCACTACCTCCATTTGACAGAGATGGTTACAAAGTTCTCACGAAGACATATAAGCAAAACATTCACATTAAGCATATGAAACTCTATTCCCAACTGATAATTTCGGTGGGTACCAAGTGATCTGAAAACCTCGATTTATAATAATTTTACAAGTCAATGGCTTTCTTTTAATGAAAGTGCAGGTATAGTCAGGATGGAAATTAAATGAATTATGAAACACCTACATAGCGCATGTGCTGGTATGACTGCTGAAAAGACATGCAAAACAATTAAATAAATTGATCTGCACATAAATGGTGAATTTTCAGAAACTGCATTTACTATAATAATTTTATTATAATCACAAGAATTACAGCAAGAGTGTTACGTCAGAATAGGTGTTTACTTTTTTCTCATATTGTTTTTTTTTCATTGCATTACATTGTAATAGTTAACCAAAACACCCCAATTTATCAGGGAAATAATCTTTACATGTTTGCCTATTAATGGTCTAAAGCAGGGGTTCCCATCTGGAGGTCCGCAGCCCACTAAGGGGCCTCAGTGATGATTGGGGGTGGGAAATGTATTCAAAAAGCTTTGAGGAAAAGGAAAAAAAAAACTTTCTTGATGAAGCTGAAGTTACAGTTGTAGGAATCACCCAAAACCAACAATAAAAGACAAATACTCTGTCAGCAGTGCTAGAGTAACACAATGTAGAAACACGCATGATGGTTAGCTTAAATAGTGCTTCGTTTTAGGAAAGCTTTACCACAGCTACAATGTGTTATCTGGGCTAAAATATTCTCTAGTGAGTGTATGAGTATGAGTCAAAGATGATTCAACATTTACAGACAAAACACAACACATACTAACACAAACCCAGGTTATTATTATTTTTTTATTAACAAAAAAAGCAACTGATTACCTGAAAGCTGAGTCATGACAACTGGACATCTTTTCTTTTAATTTTAAAACGTTTCACTAAGTTATCCAGCTAGCCTCTTTAGTCTCTTTAAAAACTGGTTTGGCAATCCCGAGATTTATTCTTAACAGTGGTTTCCTGAAGGCTTGTTAGCTGGACAATACCTCATACCCACACAATGGGTCATTAGCTTTGGCTTCCCTGGTTGACGTGTGAAGTGGTTTAAAACTTCCTGGGAATAGAGGAAAGGCCTTCATGAAAGATGTTACATGGATCACAGCTGAGACTTCCACTTTTCTTGACAACTTCACCTGGAAGACTGAGAATCTTCACTGACAAAGAAACTGATTATGAGGGACGGAATAAAGAAAACAACTAATGTGGATAAGAAACTTGAAAATATAATTCACCAAAGCTCCAAAAATAGCTCAGCATTGAAAACCTCATAACATGGAGGAAACTTTCATTTTGCCTCACAAAGATGAAATTGTGAGGGAATTATTGGGAGAAAATGCTCAAACAATTGGCAGCAATGCCACTGTCAAATGATGCTGTTAAACACTGTATCTCATGTCAGGAGTGTGACTCACACTTAGTGTGTAAGTGTCAGGAGACATCAGGGATCAGCAGCTTCATGGCAGTGACTTTACCCTTTGAGGAGAAGAGTCATCAAACTTATCAGAAGTGTCACACCTGTCTATTTAGGAGAAAAGGAGATACCCCAAGATTTTTAGGTTTGCTTGTTGTTCATCATTAATAGCAGTCTTCACACCGGCCGTTTAAGTAGGAAATAAGTGAACTGGACACTTAGTAAATTTTGTATATGAAATATTATTTTATTAATGTTTAAACATACAATGAATTTTTTTTTGCTGTTCTATTTTTTGTATTCATACTTGACAAACACCTGTTTATATTATGTTTTAATGAAGGAAACACGTGCTAAATGGAGTGTTACCTTAAACATACGGGGCATATTTTACGGTTACTTTTAGTTATGTTCAAAACATTGTTTATCGATTGTTTGGCAGATTTAAATGTGTTTGTTTGTATAACCACAGGCAATGTTGTCACTATTGCAGGTTGCATACAACAAAAATCTGTGAGGGGATGGGGGGGGGGTATTTTTGGAGGCAGGGGTCCTTGGATTAAAAAAGGCTGGAAACCCACTGGTCTAAAGCAGAATTTAAGCCTTGAGTATAATACACATTTTTTAATTCTAAATCTATGAAAGAGCCCTAGTTATTAACAATTCATCCTAAAACATAAAAATTTAAAAAATATATAATCAGTATGCTATTTATATATAAGCTATTTACATTCCTCAGATCTTAATTGATTTTTTTTATGTGAACGGTACTGAAATATTTCAGCTATTCCATTCAACTAATTATAAACTTGGGCAAAGGTCATGGCATCAAAATTTGTCTCCCTTGCTGTCTGGGGGCGGCATATTTCCCTCAAAGTAATTTATCTCCCTAAAGTCTGCTCTGGCTTTTCAAAGGCACAGAACTCTTTAAGTGAATGAGTGTCTCATTGTAAGCTTGGTGAAAGGCGTCTTTATTAAAGGCGGAGTTTACATTTAATAATGAGCCCCCAAACTGCTTCCTCTGTCCACCAGATTGAAATGGGGGCCAGTGTCACCGTCACACAGAATGTTCTCAGGACCCGCCCCTCACCCGCCACTGAACAACTTCCTTTGAGAACCAGTTTCTCTCACCAGCTTTTAATATATGTATCAGAATTTTCTCTCCATCACGTGTGTAATTAGAGTTATAAAAGATGGCTGAATTCACAAGCAGGATCACTAAATGTTATCACAAATGGTGTATCAAAAACTGAACAAATTGCATATGAATGGTTATAAATGGTGTGTACTTTAGAACAAATTTATGTTCTAATTACTGTGCACAATTTTAACTACCACTAATTCAAAATTCTGTTCCCATTATAGCTTAGTTTATGTACTTTCAAATTTTTATTCTGACCATTTTATTCTTTTATCTTTCCTTTTACAAAAAAGGGGGATTTATTTAATTTGTTTTTATATTCATATTGAAACATGCTGTCCTAGGTAATTTGTTTAATCTTTGAACTGATATGTTCTGTGAATCAGATTTGAAATACAACATAGACAGATGCCTAATTAAGGTTTTTGTTTCTTAGTCATGCACACCATTAAGGCTGAAACTATTTATTAAGAGCAGCTACCAAATGGCATGATTTTCTAGAGTTTTAATTATACTGCCTATTTAATAAGCAGACATAGCAGCTACTGTCTAAGTCTTTCCCACAAGCTATTTCTGTGAATAGCGATATTAGTTAAAAACAAACTTTCATTAATTCACTGTTTTCCGTAGCACTTGCAATGACAACTAACAAAATAACAGTATTTTATTACTTTTGTACTTCCTATAAATATCTTTCAGGGTATGTGGGTCATGTTTCTTTACACCCAGTTTTACGTACAAAAACAACAGTTTTCGCCCCAACTGATTCTAAAACAATTATTTAGACCTGAACGTACTGTACCTTCTGCTTAAATAACGTACAGTTAAAAACGATGCTAGTGATGCTAATTTTGTTTTACCCAAAATGGGCACTCATACTGTGGTTGCGCTTGAGGGATCCGATGAGGTAGAATATAACAGGACCCATTAGCAGAACCGAGGAAGGTAGAGTAACGCAGGTCTGATGAACTCAGGCGAAGGTGACGGTGGCAGAGCTGCTCTCTCAGCTGTGTCTTCACGGCTCGGAGCACGATGGCTCTTCGGTAAACATGTCGAGTGCGCCCTGCAGCGAAGCTTTCAAAAGGCGTAATGAGCTTCGCAAACGAGATGTGCTTATGTAGTCGTGTTTTTTTTTATTTTTATAATGATTATTATTGTTTTTAATTATATGTGCTGTTACAGGGAGAGGGCACCGAATCCTAAACATCGGATTGACCTTTAAATTTTTTAATGGTCCTGATTGACTGCTTTCTTTACCTCAGTAAGGCCATTTGTTGTTAAGCATGACGATTGGTTGCACAGAGTACAGCAAAAACTGATGAAAATGTCATTTAATGTATATTTGCCATTATTTTTTGGTGAGCATTATAAGTGACACCAAACCTAATATACGTCATTTCTGAACCAAATGTGGATTAGGAGAGAATGTACAAAAATCCAGGGGATATGAGCACATATACGTCACAAGGTTGGGGTGATATCCTCTGTTACAGATGGACAGAGGTTAAGTACATGGTTAAATGAGTTGATATAACTAATAAAATCACCAGAAAAATTTTTTTATAAAAAACAAATTGTTTGCAAATTATAATACTGGGGAATCGAAGGGTTAACTCAAGAGCGCACAGCAACAGCTGCATACATGAGGGCCTGGCACAAAATTTTCCATTAATGTCTACTTTTATACGTGTGATACGAGGGGCTAAATGGGTCAGATGGGTTTACCTCCCAGAGGTAGAAAATGCTGCTTCTAGACCACGAGTTATTATGCATTGACTGCACCCCCTCCCCTCCCCACATCACCGTTATTGTGACCCAGGGGGTAATGAGGAGGTGATGGTGGGAAAAGTGAGGGCCCGGTTTACAGCGCTGATTTCATTTGCATCACAAAATCGAGCTTCCCGTATGTAAAGCAGCATTCCAAAATACAACGTCGTTACTGATCACGGGACCAGAAACTAGTGCGAAGTCCTTTAATATATGATTGTTTTCCTATCATATAGTGTTACATTACTATTATATTATTTTAATTACTATTCTTATTATTGTTGGAATCAATATAATAACACAAAGCAATGGGAATACTTTGCTATTCTGCACCAGACTGCTAAATAAGATATCCACAGGATGGTAACTGATATCAAAACGAAATTAAAATCGTGTATGCTTTACTGCAAACAAACAAACAAACGAACAAACAAATAAATAAATCTACTCCACACAGTGAAATAGACTATACATAATGGTGTGTCAAGTCATTTTGTTCTAACAGTTTTAAATACTTGCTGAGAAATCTGAAGTGTTGCAAGCTTTAACATGCTAAATATTTATTGAAAAATAACTTGTTTACTGGATGCTTGGTGACAAAGTCATGAATCAGTTTAATGAGTTAAACGTGCCAGGGAACCCTTGCAAAGTAATGGGGAGTGGATAATTTTATTACGCCCATCAAAATTAGCAAATGTTTATTATGCTAAAACAAAAAGGTACTTGAAATTAATAAAATTTCAGTTTATTCTTGATTGCAAGGATAATTCAAATAATTAAAAATTTATGGTATTAGAAGCAGAATATGTGTGGAAAGTTTGATAGGAGCTTGTATGTTCAGTTAAGCAGCTTATATGTAACTACGACTTCACTGGTCCCGTTGAAAAAAGATAGTAAGCCTTTCAGTATAGCGGATTTTGTGTAGAACTTTGGAGTGAATTTGTTGCAATCCACAGTTCAAGGCAAAACAATAAAAAAATAAATAAATAAAGCTATTGTTGCAGGTGTTGTTCTAGTGAATAGAGCCATCAGTCAACTCAGGTCCATTTAACACCATGGTGGGAAAGAGCTTGGCTAGTTGAAATAAGATCATTACAAATCTCAGAATTACATTGTTTCGGGCAACTGTAATGCCAGGAGCTTTTGGTATAGAAGGTGCGTGTGCTGCATTATTTCTGCTGATAGGTAGGCTGACTGAAAATCTGAGGCTAACGTAATCATTTGAACATGTTCAGAGGAGCTTTACTTTCCTTCTTCGATATCAGCAAGATCAAGCAGCATTAAAACATTCTATCTTACCTGTGTAGTTCTTTTTTGGGAAAGGGGGGTGTGAGACGTGCCTTGACCTGAAATGTAATTAAGTGAAGAGAAACTTTTGACACAGCAACTCTGGGGGGGGGGGGAGGTCAGGCAGGCTGTTGGTTCTGTGTGTAGCTGGGCCCTGGTCATGACTTGGTTTCGGTGTCCATGCTGGGCGGTTATGTTCTTTTTCCACACTCAGGACCAGGTTATGCGAACACTTTTGGGTTAAGGCTGCCTGCTCCGCAGCACCTGAGATTCTGCTTATATAGATTATTTATACAGACGTGGATTGAAATAGTGCTGCTCACAAACAGGGCATTGAAAGGTCTGTCCCCTGTTTATTTAACTGAGCTGCACAATCCAGCATACACTACACAGTCAGGGAGAGCTGGCCTCCTCTTAGCTCCTAGAATATATAAAGTCGGCCTTTGCAGTAAAGCCTACGGCTATTGGCGTCCCAGCTGATAGGACTTCCTTACCCCTAAGTCTCAGCATTTAATATTTACACCAGAGATAGCCAACCGTAGTCCTACAGGTTTATGTTTTGGCCAATGCATTAAATGCAATTTGACCAGCATTTTCATTAAACATCAGTTACATCATTGCTTAACCTCGTTCTCCATGATAATTTGTCTGTGCTTAATTGTTTTAAATTATTAGGAGTTACAAAGAAGAATGTTGAAAGTGAGAATTTTGTGCTTTATGATCAGTAACATAATTACAAACCACATATTATGATGCTTCTCCAACTGCAGAATTTTAGCAGAAAGTGTATGGATAATTCAGCAAGGTGTTTAAGTCAAACCTGTTATTATTACTTGTAATTAACAATTAGCAGAAACACATCCCAACAACAAAGAATGCTTGAGCAATGGCTTAAATGATTATTAACTTGAAATGGATTAAAACATACCTTATCTGTTAAAAATGTTTTAAAAAAAGAAAAATTAAGCAACATCAGTAAGTCTTTGTCATGCTTTAAAAAATTTTTTTTAAATTCCAATTTAAAATGAAGAAAGATTCTTGAGAATTACCGGATTGACACAGTAATTATACAAAAAAAAATCAATATTTAATTGACATTAAGATTCAATTAAAAACAGAAATTGGCTGAAGCAAAAACCTGCATCCACTGAGGCTCTCCAGGTCCGTGGTTTGCCACTCCTGATCAGCACTGAGAGCTTGCTATTACAGCCATGCCTATGTTGGTATCCCAGTGTAAAAAGCTTTCTTGCATAACAGCACAGATGTCCATATGTGTGCTGGTTGTGCATCTGGGCATGTCACTTCTCAGTGCTGAATTAGTGCTGTCCTGCTATAAGTGCCTGTCTTTCAGTGAGTTCCACGCTTTGGTGCCTCTGTGCCTGAGGCAAACACAGAGAGGGTGTATATCACACATGCTGGAATGTCAGCCCATGGCACACGCAGCCGTCTCATAGGCCGGGTCGTGCTGGCTGTCCCAGGTGAAGGCTGAACTGGAAAACCGTTTTAACTACATTAGTCCTGCATTTGTAATTGGTTTAGGTTTTGAAAAAAGTTGGACAACCATGTGACCTTATGAAGGTACTTTATTCTTTGTTTTTTTTTCAGATGAATTTTTAGCTCTCCTCTGTCCTCTGGCTGTTTTTTTCTTTTAGATTGTAAATAGTGCATCGCATGGACTGCTCTTAGAGGGGATTCAGAAAGTATTCAGAACCCTTTACTTTTTGCATGTCTATATCTATTTATACTGATTGTACTTCTTGTTAAACATTTTTAAATAAAAGTAGTATAAACACCATTTTTACCGTATTGCTGTAATTGAGTAGTCAAGGAAACAGACTTTGTTAAGGACACTAAATCAGACTACATACACATATGCAGTAAAATGTATTTGCATATAGACAAAAAAAAAAAAAAAAATGAAATGAGCACCTAACTAAAAATCTTTAGTTAGTTTACTTTAAAATAAAACTTATTGCTTTTGTGCTTACATTCCACTCTTTAGTTCCCAATCTGTTATCTAAATGGCGTTCCATGTAAGGAAATTCACTTCTAAGTCCTCTACCGACCTAAAGGCAACAACGACTGAACGATTTCTTATCTCTAGGATTGCTGTATAGTACTTTTACCAGTTACAATGTTTCTGATATGATTTGATTTTCCAGATATCATAATTCAGATGCTATTGTTAGGATTTTTTAACACAACTATTGTACCTCAGTTTTCATGCATAAGAAGAACTTGAATTTCCATTTTTTATGTCAGCAACTATCCTTATTTTCATTATTCATTATTTTCCAAAAAAGAAGAAAAACGCCATGAAACTCTGCTTCTTTCTTTCCCATTAAAACCATAAACTGCACAGATGCAGGTCATACATTCTGTAAGAACAATGATGCACACTGGCAGGAATTAGCTACAGGGTACAAATGATGAAAACATCTATAAAAAGGTATATGTTGGAAATACATGGTTACAGTTAATTTAAATAAATAAAAATACTATGTGCAGTTTATATACACAATGTAAAAATAGTAAAAGTATAATTCAACTGATTATTATGGGATAGAAAAGCAAAGCTTCTAGACTATTTAAAGTGTAGCAGTACAGGCACAGAATGATTTGATGCACATTGTTTTCAAGAAAGAGTTTTCAGAGATAAATATGATTAAAGATAAATATGTAACAGAAAGGTGTATCATAATTAGAGCATCTTTGCAGCCAGCTGTCATTCACACGAGACAAACAATGTCAGTAAGAATAAAACAAGAATAAAGGAGCAGGTGACTAGTCTACAGGCACATATGTAGGTTCCTTATTCTAATAATAATTTATATGTAAACAAAAATATATTTTAAAATGTGTTTGAAACAGAAAGAGCACTTGTGGTTATTATGTGAGCTAGATATAGAAATAGATGGGTGCAATACCTGTGTGCAGACTCTCCATGTTAAGCAAGCACAAACACATGCTGACACTTACACCCACACAGCCAGAGACCACACCTCTTAGGCTATACCCACACAGCCAGAGACCACACCTCGTAGGCCACACCCACACAACCAGAGACCACACCCCTTAGGTCACACCCACACAGCCAGAGACCACACCCTTAGGCCACACCCACACAACCAGAGACCACACCCCTTAGGCAACAGCCACACCCACCAGAGTCCCCATTTAAATCATTGCAATGTTAAGTCCATCTGTTCCTCATTTATACTGCTCTACCTATGCAGCCTAGTTTCTACAGTCCCCTAAAAAATGTTGGTAAAGGCATATTGAACAATAGTTTAAGATTTGTCCTTAGGTGTCCTTAGCCTGTTCCTTTTGCAGACCGTTTTTTTTTTTTTTTTTTTGTGGATTTCAGGTTAATACTTGCCATGTACCTAAACATTATTTCAGACCAGTTACACCCAGTTACAATGGAATTCTGTGATGGCAGTGGTGTCTTTCAGTAGGATAATATGCCCTGCCACACTGCACAAATGGTTTGAGGAACATGCCAAAGACTTCAAGCTCTCCAAATTTTTCAAATCTCAGTCCAGTTGAGCATGTATGGGTTGTGCTGGTGCAACCCGCTCAATTAGCAGGGCTCCACTTCAAAAATTACAGCCCTAAAAGATCCTGCTGCTAATGTCCTGATACTGGGTACCATAACACATTTTCAGAGGTTTTGTAGAATCCATGCCTCGGCAGGTCACAGCTGTTTTGGTTGCATCTAGAGGACCAACAATGTTTTGACGGGACAGTACACTCTGCCGGAGTTTTTTTATGAAAAAGTTGCATTTTAGCTGACATCTTTCTGTTCACTATCATACACCGTAGAGTGATTGTATTACATGCTTTATACAAATTCTGGCTTTTTCCAATGTAATGCAAGCAAGTAGTTCTTCAAATATTAATCTAAAATAATTGTTATTAACAGCATATTCTTTACCAGAAGTTTTCTGTGTTCTGGTGGTCATTTATAGAATCATCAAAGTATAGCATTGTAACGTCTTTGACAGAGGTACGCTCAGTCCCCTGGTTCTGCTGCTCAAAAGAAGATGACTAGGAGACTTTATTGTATTTGCTCGTAATGTTCACCACCGCTGTCACGGTGCCTCTTTCTACAAATATGGCAAAGCAAACAGTACCGTAGAGTTTCCTGACGGTTCCAGTTTTGATGAAAACAGTTGAATTCACAGTGTGTCATTTTTTAAAACACTGGCTCCAGACTGCCTGCTACTGCATTTTTCAAAAAAAAAAAATTAGTTACCTTTAATTCACAGGTGATGAGTAACATGGGGCTGAAGTTGGGAGCAGACATATATTTTCTTTTCGTTGAGAAAGAATATGATACACTGTCCCTGCAGCATGAAAATGACAAACCAGGGAGCGGTTATTCATTTACTATGTGAAATCACAGTGGGTCAAAAATTCCATTTAAATGGGCATATTTAACATACTTAACTCGGTGAAAACCCCGCAAACAGCAAGTCATTATGGGTAATGACAGATGAAAGTATTTCAATATACTAGAGCTGTGCGTGCAATGTGTTAGAGCTGTGTGTGGAGTCCTTACAAGGTCTGTGGCTGATTAAATGGTCTGAATAGTTGTTAGTAAACCAATTTTGTAATTTGTCAAAATAAAATTCTTCAGCTTTGAATACTTTGTATGTCATTCCCTCACAATACAAAAAAAGAAAAAAGACATTTGTTACTGTTAACATCAAGGCCAGATCTGCTGTCAGGTGAGTGAGGTGCTCACCCAGGCCCCCCAGACAAAAACATAGCAAGCCTTCCGAGAACAAAGGTAAGAAAACATTGCTATTTTTTTTTTGTTTTTTTGTCATTTTCTAAGAGGCTTTTAAAGGCAAAAATAAACACCTTACAATTTTTACGTTTTGTAAACCATATCTATTTTTTATTGTATAGTATACAACTGGAACTGAAAGTACTGCTGATGTCAATAAAAGAAGAGAACCAAAAAGTCTACTGCTGTGGACACAGATGTAAAGGCTAGGTTAATTGAAATAGGTTTAGGTGCAGTTAAAGATAAAGGCAGAGTAATTTCAGTTTCATACAGCACCAACAATTCAAATATTTATATTCATTCATTCATTTTCCTAACCGTTTAGTCTTTGTGAGGGTCGCGGGGAAGCCTGGAGCCCATCCCAGAGCACATAGGGCGCAGGGCAGGGGACACCCAGGGCAGGGCGC
>JABJVR010001094.1:0-19809 GCA_025773905.1 Chitala chitala
CCCCCTCTCTCTCAGATGCCTGTACTCCTATTGAAGGTCAACTGCACAACCGTTTTTAGACAAAATAAAATGAAGACATATACAAAAATACATTTTGATGATGTAATGAACACATTCAAAATTTATTGGTGAGGAATTGGTCAGTAACTTATCACATAAAACAACACTGAACCTTTAATTTTGCTCAATAGATTTTGGTGAATGTACTTGTCAGTTGCCATATGCTGAGGTAAATTCATCATGTTTTTATCGATTTATTTTTTTACTTTATAAAAACTCTAGAGGTCATAGCTTTCATGGACTGAGATCTGTCTGTGAGATTACCGCTCCTGTGACAATTCTCGCACAGGGCTATTGACAACCTTCTGACTAACACAGACAACTTTGAAAAGAGGGATTTGATAGCTAACAATTACACATATCATCATTGGTAAGATAACTGATTTATTGATATGTATAAAATTGATAAACCACAAATTAATACAATTTCTGGATATCTTACCAAAAATAGACAAAACTGAACTCAATTTCTACCTTTCAACCAGCAGGGGGCATTAGCCTATGGTTTCTTTCATAGTTTTCACTGGTAGTGAATTCCAATTTGCCTAATAAAAAGGCGAGTCAAGGGAAAACGGCTCGGTGCTTTCCTAATTCCAAAAAACAAAATATGTTTACCTGGTAACAAATATGCAGCATTTGCGTGCCAGGTTTAGCAATATGGGACGACAATGCCAAACACCGGTTAAACAGTAAACCAGACACCTGAATAAGTTACTGTACTCTGGTGGGTAGTTTGATGGGGAAAGCAGTCGCCGAGAAACTACCTCCGAACAGGAGGTTTTTTCAGGCTCAGCAGACAGTAGTGGTATAACTCCCAAGGAGAAACAGGTCGCACAGATTTTATTGTGCTCTCCGTGTTAGTTTGCTGTTATTGTTGCAGTTGAGGGGGGGGGGGGGTGAACGGTGGTTACTACGCCACAGATGCTTTTCTTGTACACGTAACAGAAAATAAACGTTACGTTAAATTTGTCTGAAAGCAATACCATCTACTTGAATATAAAATGCGTAGCTTTAATAACGCGTGTACAAGTTCTAAGCTTACTTTTTAATATTCAGTTTTTAATGTGTCATCTGATGACAGTAACGTCGAATTCGCGATCGAATCGTTTTTTTGAGCCGGTTCTTTAAAGTGAACCGGTCGAAACGATTCTCGCGTCCACAATAATCTGTTCTTTCGTGATTTTGCTACCGATTGAGGTATACTACTGTATTAATTAAATTAATTTTTGGCCATTTAACCTCTTTAAACACCAGACTACAATATATAATGCCTATGGGTTTTCATACTCTATTCGTACAATACAGAAGACAATAATAGTGACTCATTAGTACAACTCTCCGTAACTGTCGAATCATGAACCGAATCTCATCAATTAACCGATCCCAAGAGCCTTTGCGTGATTCCACATACTTGCGGCGTTTACTGAGGATGTGTCGCACAACGCACAGAAATGGGCTAGTAGTCTAGATATTTATAAAAATTATAAATTACAAATCCTGTATAATAGTTTGGTTGCTGGTTTATTAGAGTGTAGTCCTGCTCATTTATGTAATTGGTTTTCTTCTTAGTGTCATGCCAGTCACCTTCCGCAAATCTTGCTCATAAAGGTAACTCAACCCAGCCGCTCTGTCACCCCAGTTAAATTCACTTGTCCTCTGAGCGGAATATTTGGAGCCTTCATGCCGAGTACCAAGCATTGCTTTATCCTCCTGTATTGGGTTTCCTCTCCTGCACCTCCCGTGTACTATATGTTCTCTCCATTTAACCCATTCCCTGAGGGGAGTGGTGTGCAGCCAGTCACATGGGGCGCCTGGGGAGGTAGCTTTGAGCGTCTTGCTCAAGGACACAACCAGGAGACTTCACATCCCAGCCTGATGGTCTACCCATTGAGCCACTAGATCATTCTTAATCTGTTTCAGAGTCTACCATTGCAAATAGAACTACAGTGTAGTGTCACTGACCATAATGGTGACAAAACACACTTAGGCAACAGTCTTTTAATAAAAGTGAAATGAAACATTTTAAATAAATGCACTCGTATAAAAGCAACAGCATATGTACGATAATGTATTTCACATTATTTTACAGTTAAAATCGAATTTCCCATCAGTAATGGCCACATTCAGTTAGTGTGTAGGAGACATTACCTGATGTGACACAGAAGGTGTATGCTGGAATGCATTATGATACCACGCAACAAGTAGCACACCAATTATGGCTTTAATAAATTTCTACAGCAAGGTGTTCACTAATGTGATAAAACCTTGCTAAAAAGCAGCTTCCAGTCAAAGATGAAGCAAATTTCTTGAGCAATCGGCCCACTCTTCATTGTATCTCCCTGCAGTTGTGTTTGTTTTGGAGTTTTTTCTAAAATCACAGCTCGGTGTCAGGATTAGACATGCCTTTCAAGCCTCCAGCGTGAGAATGAGTCTGTCCCACTAAATGCTTCTCCTGTCCTGGAAATGTTCCATTTGTCTCCATTTACTAAGCTTCATAAGCACATAAAATTTCCCACAGCTAACATAACTCTCATCCAAATGGGACTTACTCAACAAATGCATGTTGAATAAATGATCAGGCATATAAAAAAAAGCATTAGACTGTGTGTTTCAAGCCATCCCCGGCTTTATGGATTTTGCATAAACATTAACCCAGGTGCCTTTTTTTCTACAATGTGGTTTACAATCCTTGCTGTTTTCCAAAAAGAGGGGAAAGGCTGCACAGATCCTTTAAGTGATAGCTAAACCTTTGGAGATACAACCCTTGGAGATACAACCCAATCAAGATGATGGGATCATAAACATGAGGAGCACCTTGAAAAGATCATCATGAACAACAGATTACAGAACAGGGAACAGTGGCTTTAATCTGTGTAGGTTTAAGGAGGCCATCTCTGGTTTGATTGGATAACTGCTCTGCCACCCTAGTATCACTAGTAATAAAAGTCCCACCCTATTAAAGGATGCTGACTAACCACAATATCTTAGTAACATTGCGAGAATGTTACGCATTTAGCTGCGGTCCTGCAGCATGCTAACAAGTAATCACTTTTGGGCTTGTAGTGACAAGCAGCACAATGACCAGTCAAAAAATACATTGTGGTTTAAAATTACCTTTGCATATAGTGTGTTGTGTGTGACTAGTTCACAGAGAAGGTGCAAAATTATACAATAAATTGTCATACGCTTTAGGACATTTAGGTAATTCAGTATACTTTTCATAAAAAAATATATAAAATAACTTCCCTCAGTAACTGCATAGGCGGCCCCTCTCAGGTTAAATCAAAGGGAGCAGCAATCATATTTTATTGTGGCTTTTAAACAGTCACATCCTCTTCCGAGGGAAGAAGTGCTGTACAATCCCAGGCAAACAGGTAAGATGTGTTGAGAAAGTAGTAACTGCCCCCCTCCCAGTACTCTGAAGCAATATGCAGGAACAATCACCAAGAGCTCTTTGTTAAGATGTAGTACTAGTGTTTAAACAGGCGTGGTTATCATTAGTGCCCCTTGTGCAGGTATTCACAGAACACAGTTCTTTCTCCACCTGTCTATTCAGTCATCATGCAACATATACTGTATACAAACACTATCTGGATTCCTGCTAAACTTGCACCAACGTCCAGCATTGCAGAGACTGAAATATGTCACACACACACACACCATTATTACCACCTGCCTAATATTGAGTAGGTCCCCCTTTTGCCACCAAAACATTCCTGACCCAAGTTCTCAATAGCAGATCCTTTAAGTCCTGTAAGTTGTGAGGCCGGGCCTCCATCAATTACTTTTTTTTCCAGCACATCCCACCGATGCTCGATTGGATTGAGATCTAAAAAATTTGGAGGCCAAGTCAGCACCTCAAACTTGTTTTGTTCCTCAAACCTTTCTTGAACCATTTTTACAGTGTGACAGGGCACCTTATTCTGTTGAAAGAGGCCACTGACATCAGCGAATACAGTTTCCATGAAGGGATGTACTTGGTCAGCAACAATGTTTAGATAGGTGGTACGTGTCAAAGTAACATGCACATGAATGGCAGGACCCACGGTTTCACAGCAGAATGTTGCCCTGATCATGTTATACCTGATCAGAGTATAAATCTTATCATTCCGCTTTTTCCCTAATACCTCAGTTCCATTGTATGTTGTTGCATGAACTGACTTTTTGTTTGAATTTCTTTAAAAGTCATCCATACAGTTAACTGCAAATGTAGAAATTAATTTTAAAAATTCAGTTATTAGCTACCAATTAATGATTGCCAACACAGGTCAGTCCTGCATACTACAGGAGTGGGTTTTCTCTGCCTGTTATTTTGGAACAGACTTACCTGTAAACATGACTTTTGTGAATCACCCACACCTCTACATCTGAAAATATATTTGTTGTTGTTAAGGTGCGTTTCATCCAGTGATTACAGTACAAATGGCGGATAGTAACAGGTTAAGCTTATGTTTCAACCTGTATAATTCAAACACAAAATCACATTGGGAACTATATCTGCTGGTGGCCAGATGATGGCACAAACAATTTTTTTTTTATTCTTATCGTTGTGGCTCATCTGTAAATGCCTGTGTCAGTTAGTCTCACATAAACTGGGACTTGAACAAGCAAACGTTTGTAGAGTGGGTCAAATGCTTTTGGGGTGAGACATATTGAAAGGCGACCACTAAAATTCCCCCTTGTTTAATATGAAAACAGCAAGTAGCCATGCCCACTGAGGCTAGCCCAGAGGCAAGCAGTGCTGTTGCCTTGGAGACAATAATGATCAAGCTGACATGGTTGGGCCAAACCCAAAGGGCACTGTGTGGGCAAGTTCAATGATCAAGCCATTTCAGAGTCAGCCCCTTTAGGGATCTCATGGAGTCGGCAGCGAACAGGGTCATGCAAATGAACACGTGTAAGTGTCCAGGCTTCACAACAGGTCCTCTTGTGTGAGTTAATTCCCCACCTGACACGAAAAAGCCCTCTCAGTGCTATGCTAGCCCATTAGTCAGACACCATTTGTACCACACAAAAGTACTACTTGAATCGTAGATCTGTGCGAAAATGTATTAGTTAATAACTCTATATAAAAAAATATCGCATACAGTTTGAAATTAGCCATTAGCATGATTTGCATGTTAATTCACTGCTCTGTGTCAAAGTGACACAGAAAAGCATTACCAATTCCCTTGCTGCACCACAAACGTAATTATTAGTAATTAGTTTTTTATTTATTTATTTTTGTTTTAATTCTTGAAAGTGTTTAACAAAGTAATCGTGTCCCTAGCATACCTACACCTGTTTGTGACCTCATATGGCAGTCAGCAGATGGTAAATTCGTTAATGCTCCAGCAATCAGTGTTTACCCTTTTCCTCTTCTCCTTCACAGTCAGGTGCTGCGGCACGCAGATCCCCAGTGAATGTTTGCGCCATCTGTGTCGCCAAGGAAACCTGGACATCCACTGTTGCACACAAGCGACAGAGCTTAACTGTCACTCCACTGAGCATGCGCCGTTTCTACCCACCCCACCGGCTCCACGTGCCAATGTCTCTGGTCAGCACTGAGGACGCTGCCTTTGAAAATTCCACTTGATGGAAAAACAAAGTTATACTGGTAGATATAAGCAATATACACTTACCAGATCCTGTATTAGGTTAGCTGCACTTTAATATAGTGGTGTATTTGCAGAGACGCAGTGGTGCAGACTTTTAAAATATTTAATAATATTTAATAAAAAAAAAATTATTTATATATATATATATTTAGCTGTTAACAAAACACAGTTATGCAGGACAAAACTGATTTTATGTATTCCGTTTTTCAGTAATAAGACTGATAAATGTGTCGATTCACAACCAAATACTCCTAAATAGTAATCGCACAAAAACGTCAAGCATGATTAATTTTAATGTAATCAGAGTTACATTAAAAGCAGAAACTGGCTGAAACAAAAATTTGAACCATGTTCCGTTTGGACTCTCCCGCCTTAAACAGTATCTCACGCTTCGATCTGAGGGCAGTGACTTCCCGGAAACATCGAAAGTCAGCTGAAGAAACAGTAACTTTGGAACAAGGACATCAGAGCTGTTCTTCGAGGTTACCCTACAACTGCCTCGTACGTTCAAAGCAGCCGATTGATCTTATTTTATAATATGTAGTTATTGCACTAACCAGTAAACCATTAATATTCACTCACTCACTCACTGACACACACACACACATACACAAAGCACTTATTAGCTGTCCGTGACTTGGGAACAGAAGTGGGTGGGACTCAATAAGGTCACACACACCTCAAATTACATTTTTCGCGCGGTGTCAGCGCCAGAACATGACTACGCTCCTTCTCCATCTGTTTCTCCCACACAGAAGTTAATTAGATTGAACTGCAGTGGGCCCACGGTCTTAACACCTAACAACAAAGCCTCCATGATCAGCTTCATTAATTGCTTTCTAACGTGCCCGGCTATGCCGCGGCGCTGTGAAACCCGTAATTACGGGTCTTACTCACTTGTACTAGAACCGCGCCTATTCCCCCGCCAACACGGTTCCGAGAGGCGTGCTTGCATGTCGAAAATTATTGGGTAAAAATTTTAATATATTCATATATCTAAACAGTGATTGGATTACGTAGGCGTTACGTAGAGAGCGCCAGAAATGAAACTTTAGCGGGTGAACTTCCCACTCCCAAGTGATTCAATTAAACTTCAGCTTTAGGCGACTGACCTGGATCTTCTGTACGCAAGCTGGCTGTATCGATGACTAGGTAATTTATTTCACAAATATTGGCAACCTACGGCTTGTTTTACGGTTAGAAAGTATACAAGATATCTAAAATCTCCAGAAGAGTAAAAGTAGCATAAGGTAATATATTTTTTGATTTAAGTTTTCCTTATGGACATTTCTTAGTTGAAAAATCACATTTCTCCTTTGAATTTATAATCGACTGATTATAACTCAAAAATAACAGGCGATTTCAGTGGTGTAACCAGTGTTAGATACGTGGATTGTCCGGCTGTTAGTCTGGCTAGAAAATTAGTGTCAGAGCTTTGAACTCAGCCAATGTTAAATAAAGTGAATTAATTATGAAAGCTACCAATATTTTTTCGAAATAAGAACAATCTAATCAACTTTCTGGGGTGTTTAGTTTCCTGGGTAAAGCGGAATTAGATCAGTTGGCTTGTTGTGGTATTTGCGCCAAAATCAACTGACCACAGCAAGTTTCTCCAATTTGTGGTCTGCTCGCTGCCGATTAAGAACATTTTATAAAACTGAAAAATTAACACCCGAAGTTTTATACAGGACCGGTTTTTAGTATTGGGCCATTTTAAAACGAATTAGCTGGATTGATTTCAAATTTTAAATAATTTAATTCCTTGGTCCTTGTAGTTGCTCGTCACGTTTACAGAACTGTGCGCGTTCGTTGCTCAGTGTGTGTTTCGCTTTAGGTATGGATGCTGAATGTGTGTCTCTAAGTCATTTGTTGAGTCCAAGACGAACTAAGGGAGGTAGTGATGATGAAGAAGTCCAAAATGGTCAGAAGGCAAGTATCTGGGGGGGGGGGGGGGCGCCTGCTTTTATGTTTAGCATATTCTGTGGAAAGCGGCAGCATTTTTTTGGGTGTATAGTTTTGTTTCTTTATTGTCATGTTTATGGTCGCCAAGAGTAAAGTATACAGATGTTGACAAGCAGCTGTCGGTGTAGAATATGCAATTTGTACTCTGAGTAAAAATTGTATTTGTGTGACATTTCTAATAGGAAAATGTTTACATGGATGTCAAGGGGAGTTCCCCCCACATGTGTGAGCCAGCATCCACAGTGTTTGTGGGGAAAAGGGGTTTGGGCTCTGAACCAACGCACATCACGCCCAGCAAGCACCAGGAGCGGGTCAGCTCGGAGCCACTGACGCCCACTGCCAATCTAAAGCTGTTGATTAATGCTGCCAGCCCAGACATCCGCGATCGGGAGATGAGGAAAATCCTGTTCAGACCCATTGAAAATGAGAGCAAGGAGGTGATGCCCGATGGTCACTGTCAGGTATTCAATGAGCCTTAGTTTTGCTCCATAAATCAGTTTTTTTTTTTTTTTCTTTATTACTGTGTTAAACATTTTGTCTGTTTTATCTAAAAGGCTGAACTGTGATTTGAGTTAATGGTACAGTGGTTCACATCAGATGAAGTGGTTTGACAGAATGGGAGGTAATGATGCCATAAGGGTACCAGTGGTTATTAGTCTGAGTTGGATTCTTATATCTGACTTTATTGTCTTGTCAGCTGGACACAGGGGATGAGTTTGACCAGAGACCCAGCAGAAAGCAAAAAAGCCTTGGCCTCCTGTGTCAGAAGTTTCTGGCACGTTACCCCAACTACCCAGCGTCCTCTGAGACCATCAGCATCTCCCTGGATGAGGTGGCTGCTAATCTGGGTATGGGACAGCCCTCCTTCCACTTTGAACTGAAATATTTTAAACTAAACTGCTGGAGGCCATGATGGCTCAGTGTTTTGCGTTATTGGGTTGCACATCCAGGGTTGTGGGTTCAAATCCAACCTCTTTGTGCATGGAATTAGCATGTTCTACCAATGTTGTATTGGTTGCCTCCAGGTAGTCTGTAAAGTTGGGAATCTGTATTATTTTGTGTGTGTTGAGCCAATAATGGCCCGTATTTATGTGCCTTGACTCTGCCCGGAAGGCGTGGAGCGACGGAGGATCTACGACATTGTGAATGTGCTGGAGTCTCTGAAGCTGGTCAGCCGGGTGGCAAAGAACCAGTACCTGTGGCATGGCCGGCGGCAGCTTCAGCTCACACTGCGGGAGCTCTATGACCTGGCCCAGCGGCAGCGCCGGCAGCTACAGATAGACCAGTGCTCAGTGGGCGGAGCCAGGTCAACTGTGCATGCCCAGGATCCTCTGGAGAGCCATGAGGAAGGTGCGGAATTGGGCACTGGCTTGGGGCACTGGGTGTGACAGAGGACACGTAGTGGGCAAGCTGGCCTGCCATGCTGACTGGATATTTATCATTTATGGTGAAGTGCCCCATTTGTGTGTTTTCACTCAGCTGGAACACTGTAGTTAAGCACACTTTTATCCGATTAAATGAACCAAGTTATCCGCAGTCATGTTGGTTGGTGACTAACTGTAGCTGATGCTGTCTGTGTAGATCAAGGGTCGGCAACCCGCGGCTCTTCCAGCCTTCTCCATTAGCATTCCCTGTAATGGAAGAGGGACCAAAAATGGCTCTCTTTTGATAGTGAAGGAGACCTGGTGTAGATGTAAGGAGGAAGGGGGGCTGTTTAAGATGGATTTAGCTTTGCTAGGGTTAGGTGTTTCCCAGACTGGCTGTACTACTCACAGCGCACACTAACTACTGTCTATAACATTGTTGCCATGGAGCATGATTTTATTTTTTATTTTATTTTTTTTTTCTTTTTCATTTTTGCTCACTTCACAGTCATGCGCGCGTGCACACACACACACAGACAGATGCTTTGCGCTGTATTTTGAAGAAATGCATGTCTTAAAAATGGCTGCATAGCAATAAAGGGAATTAAAAGTTTTTTGATGTGAGCAGGTGGTGTAATTTAAATCGGCCATTTGCTCTTGTGTCTTGTAGACTTCAGTTTGGGTAGTTTGTGGGATGACTTTTAACTAACTAAACATTTTTTTTCTTCTTACTTGTGTATTCAGGGACATGCAGCACAAGGAAGGACAAGTCGCTGCGCATAATGAGCCAGAAGTTTGTCACACTCTTCCTGGTGTCTGAGACACAGTCGGTCACTTTAGACCTGGCGGCCAAAATCCTTATTGAGGAGAGTGAGGAATGTGCCAGTCACAGCAAGTACAAAAGTATGTGTGCGATCCTCTGCTGTCGCAGTGCACGCTGTGGAGCTTCTCAACCACACCATGTCGTCTGACAAATGCCTGACCTGGCCTCATAGTTTTATGGGGTTCATGGTGATTAAAACCATGCAACAGATGACAGTGTGGTTACAGTTGTAGTTTGAGCAGTGTGTGACTACACCGGTCTTGTGAAGTGAAATGTTAAACATTTGTTTTGGGTAGTAGAGAATTATTTAAAAGGGCTGACTCATGGCAAGTTACGTGAGTTTTTTTTATGTGAACGGTAGCAATGTGCCCGTGTGGGCAATCCTTTCGTCCTGCCATACCCACCGAATGGATTTTTTTTACTTATTCAGCCAAAGTGCGTCGACTCTACGACATCGCCAATGTGCTGACCAGCCTGAATCTCATTGAGAAGGTCCACGTGAAGGAGGAGCGCGGACGAAAGCCTGCTTTCAAGTGGATCGGACCTGTGGATTTCCACACTGGCAGTGGTGAGTGTGGACCTTCAGTTCTGTTTGGGCAGCTTTAACACAGTGTCGGTCGGGAATAAAGGGACGTCTCTTCCTTTCCATCTGTATGTTCTATGGACTTTTCCAACCACCTTCTTTTTCCATACAGAAGACTTGGAGTCTGTGGCAGCACTGTCGCTCCCAGAATTCCACAGGGACCCTGAACAGCACACATCACAGGGCAGGAGGCCACGGCTGGCACGCCATGTCTCCTTTAACGTTGTGCCCGTTCCTATTTGTGCCCAGCGGAGAGTCAGCTCTGCACCCTGTAGTCCGAACAGAGGAGTCATGAGTAAGCAGCGCTGATATCGTGGTTCTGGAGCTATAGATTTTCCGCTCATTTTCTACAAATTTGTAGACATCCTGCCTTATCGCTGGTGTCAAATCTTATTTTGTCTATGCAAAGGCAGTAAGGCGTTTTCCTTGACTTGTCAAAGTAGAGTGTTCAGAACTCTTGAACTTATGATTTTGTTTGTAGTCATAAGTGGTTTGGTACATCTTCTGTATTGTCAGCTAACGTCTCTGTCACTTCCAGGTTTGGTGGCAGGGGCTCTGGACTATTCCAGAAAGACTGCAGATGGCCCCGCTGTGAGGCAGGTGCAGGTCGGTGGTGAAATGAGGTGAGTTCCTGAAGGCTGCTCCAACCTAACCCAGCATAGGCCAAGCGGGTGTGGTTACGTTCCCACTGTACATTTCTTTGCCAAGAAACAGATAGACAAAAACATCAGCGTCAAAGTCGGTTTTCACTAAGTTTCCTGTGTCATGGTGGTTTTTATTTAATTATTTATTATTATTTATTTATTTATTTATTTATTTTTTTAATTGAATTTAGGATCCAACCTTCTGGATCAGTGTTCTTCAGTTCAGAAGGTGGTGCCAGCATGTCACAAGGAGGACCTGCTCACCCAGACTCCCCCAGTGGAACTGTCCCCCTGCCTGGCATCTATGCGAGCACTGCCCAGTCGGTTGTGTCCTTGTCCCCAGCCCCCCAGCGGGACGAAGGCGAGCCCCGCCTCCAGGCGCCCCTGGCGTATTTCTCTGGGTTGTCCCAGACTCCTGTGGTCATGCTGTACAGGGGCCCGACAGCGGGCGAGATGGAGGCTCACATTCAGATGTCCCCCGTGTCCGAACATCAAGCGCCCACCCTCCGGAAGCGTGGGTCAGAGGATGAAGAGGAGGATGAAGGGCAGAGTGCCAAACGAAGCCGAAATGGGCTCGTGACTGAGGTTTCCCAGACGGTAAGGGGCGGTTTCCAAGGGGACCTCCTTTTAACAAACCGTTTCCTTGGATACAGTTAACCTTTTGTTCAACGGACCACCTGTTGATGATTTTTTTTTTTTTTTTTTTTTTTGTCTCTTAGACATAAATGTGAAGAAGGAACTAATGTAAATAATTCCCGCCTTATACGCTTAATGGTATATACATATAGGGTTTTGCTGCAAAAGGTTTATTTTTCACTCGAGCACGGTTGTCTTAAGTTAAGACATTGGTAGAGTGTCCATCTTGATTTATTTTTACTTTTATAATGCAAGAAGACAACAGTCTGTGCAGTGGGACCATTTGAAAAGGAGTCCCCACCTGCTGGGTGCAGATTACTAAAATGAGTTCCATTTCTCAGCTCACATTGGTGTTATCAGACACGCACTGACGTTTATTATGGGGCTGAACTGACAACAGCAACAAGATGTGTAGATGAATGTTTGTCTGTGTAATTTTTAGTGAAATTAGGGTCTGTAGATGTATACTTCACTAAGGAGCTGTTTAGCAGAAAGTCTTACTGATGGACAGTGTTCTTCTGGACTACGGAGATGTTACAGGGTAAACATACTTTCTCTTGCTGTTTAGTCATGTTGAGGCTGATGCTTTGTTGTAACACTGAACAGTTTGGGTTGCTGTCTGTCCTAGCTGGTGTTTGGATTTGTTTTTCTCCCCACCAGGAGGGCGGGGCACGTTGTCGTGAGCAGGAGAACCTTGCAGCAGGCCACAGCCTGGATCCGCAGACTTCTAGCCCAGGTCTTCGTCCTCAAGGGGAAACCTTGTCCCACTACCTCTACGTGCCCAACTCTGCAGGTACCGTCAGTCCTGCTGCTGGCCTGTGTGTGATTTAAGTGACCAGGGCAATGATTTTCCAGTGGAAGGGGGGACATTGCTGTTATCTTTCTGCATGCAAAATACATGTGCATATTTTTGTTGCGTTCTGACTGGATGTTAATGCGACTGGGGTTCCATCTGTTGTTTATGGCTGTGGGACCCACAAACTGTGCCTTAGAATTCAGGTCGACAAATGCAAGCTGTCAACATTTATTTCTAGTTTATACAAACACAAATCAGTGGGTAAATGGGATCTACATCAATAAAGCCTGCTGATTAAAAGCACTGTTGGTGTTTATTGGCACTACCTTGTCTTGGGTTATAACAAAATAAAGGCTTTGTAATGGGGGGGACTTAAGTGGATGCTTCAGTGCTGAATTTTAACATGTTTTGGTTTTTTGATGTTACTCTGCAAGTAGGCGGAACAGCTGTGGTACTGTTAAAATGCTAAGCTGCCCTCTGTCCCAGCAGTGTCGTGCACTGTACTGAACCTAACTGGCTGTGAACGGTTTCCTTTTCTCCTGCAGGTCTAAACCTGCTGCTGTCTTCGGGGAATACGACAGGACTGGCACTCGGATCAGGCCCTGTTCCTGCGTTGGCCCTACCCTATGTCTTGCTGCCTTCTGCTCTCTCCTCCTACCCCCTGATCAGTGGCGGACTTGGGGTGCCTACTGTAATGTCGCCAGCTCATCTGATGGTCGGAGCAAGGACTGTCACAACATCTGACTCTGGAGTCTCCTCAGCACTGTGCAGTCCAAGTCCAGCCCAAGCAGGCAGCAAAACCCATCCGCAGGTAAGAGGCTGACACGGCACAGCCCTGGGGGGGGGCTACTTGTGCCCATTCGGTACTACCTATTAATGCTTTAATGTTGTTCACAGCATCTTTGTACATCTTTGTTTTTATAGGCTGTTGCATAGGTATATAGATATAAGATATTTTTCAGATTTTAACATCCAAACATTTTGTTTTCAAAATCAGTAATTTTTCAAAGGACTTCACTTTAAAATGTTTATTTTTATTTATTTATTTTTATTACAATGTTTTAGGTATACAATTGTGTTTATGGCTTTGAGCCATGTTTAATAGAATAAAATTCGTTTATTGTATTAAACAAATATATATTTGTTTTTTTCCCCCCCTTTTTTGAATGCTCTTGTATTGATATGATAAAAATGAGTGTGCAAGCTTGCACACTCAAGTGTGAACCACCTGTGAGCTTGGAGCTAATTCTTTGAGAGCATAGGACTTGATGTCAGCATTGATATTCTTATCCAATGTTGGTGTGTGCGAAAGATGAAGGTGACCTTCTGTGCTGTCCCTATTTTTGTGCTCTCATGCTCTCAGATTTAACTTTATTTTCTCTTTCCGTCTATGATTAGATGCCTCTGACACCAAAGGATGTGGGAGCGTCTTCACAGGCCTTCTTTCGGACTCCGGGAGCCGTGGACTACACTGACCCCAAGGCAGCGCGAAAGCGAGGTTCTGCCCAGAGGCGACTGGACATTGGACACCCACTGACCAATTAGCAGTGTCACTTTCGCAAAAGAGCATGTGTCCTCAGGGAGACTGCCAGAGCAGACACGTGAGCCAGCTTGACTTGTGCCCAAACGATTCCCCTTCCTAGTCAGCTGGTGTGCCGGGTGTTTACATGGATGCTTGTGTATAACCAAAGGTGACTCATCGGTGTTTCCCGTAAGCATTTTAATACCTACGTACAGTAGAGGTAACGTAGAGAGTCACATGAATGTTATGTTCTGTTACTTAAATTCACAAGACTGTGAATTGCCTAGTTCTGTTGCACTGCTTTCTTGTGGCAGGAGGGCAAAAGTATAGCATTAAGTTTTGATTTGAAGTTATTTTTAAGCCAAAATTTGTAGTTATGGGAAACAGTGTAGGGTTTTTTGAGTCACTATGAATTATAGCAGTATTTTACTTTCAATAGGTGCTTCTCTGAATGGGACAGACCCCTAAATGGGAAAAGGGAATTAAAGTCACAGGCTAGGTTATGGTGCTGTTCTTCCTTTCATTGAGCCTGGTAGAATATTTCGAAATTATATATAATTTTTTATGGAACTTGGCAGGGGGTTGTGCCCCTTAACCCCAGAACAGGAACCACTTCATTAAAAGGATATGATTTTAGCCCAAGTTTAGACTTTCACTGCACCCCAGTGCCAGGAAAGCATGAATGTGACTAATTTTGGAACAGTACTAACACTACAAAGATGCTGGATTTACTGATCAGACTCTTTCTTTAAGGAAAGTTGTTGGAAAATATTTTATATATTTTTTTGGCTACCTCAAACATTTACTTGAAATTGGAAATTACATTGTTGCAAATCTGTATCAGGTCCTGAAAGGGCACCAGCTTTTGAATACCTTTCCTTTTTAGTATTATTAGATCAATTCTTCTGTTTAAAAAAAAAAAAAAAAAAAAAAAATTCCAATAATGGCTAAATTCGGTTTTGAAAAGTGCAGCTGCGGAAATTGTTTAATGTATGTTTCAAGATTGGTTAATTTGCCCGTAAAGACAGTACAGGTGGAAGATTGTAATGACCTTTTGTGACCCAATGGCCACTCAACACTCATGTCAGTGAGCCTAATTAACTAGCGCAGTTGGTTGCAGGATATTGAGCCGTTTTCTAGTGACGTACGTTGCATGTGCATTGATGCAACATTCGCATTTGGGACCGCAGTGGTCTAAGTGTAATTGTTTTTACGTGGAAAGCTTACAGGGCTTAAATACAGAAGTAACATACTTGAATCCCAGCACAAAAAAGTCTACCCATGCAGACCAAACAAATGTTCATGTACTGTACTACATATGAATTTATGCTTAATTTATTCCTTTATTATTAAATAATTCCTTGAGTGGTTGGCATTTATTGCCAAATGTCTGTTGCAGAGGGTGAATAATCACTGTGGATACAGTGACGTATTCAGAAAAAAATCGAATTGTGTTGTATTCACATCTTGATGAATGCCTTTGGTTTTTGTTAACGCTGCTTGTTACACGATTGGACTACCTGTTTTAGTAGCCGACAGTAGAGTGCTGCTTTGTAGCCTGTTTTTGTTTAACGCCTTGCAAAATCGGAGCTTTCATTACGGGCTGGCTCCAGAAGTGTCTCACAGGGGCCCAACTCACATTAGGTCAAGGACCCTTTTCTTTAAAAATGATTCACAATAAATTGTCACACGCTGTCAGCATGTCACACCACGGTCAATAATGTCATCTGCCACACTTTTAGAAAGCTTAATTGAATGGCAATTAAAAGCTCAATAAACGTTTAATTACATAATGCAAGAAACTGTTTCGATTTATCAGGGATCATGCAAGTGTGTAGCACCTAAAGTCTGCCTTTTGTGCCCACTAAATAGGGGTTGATTATTACGTGGCTGTTTCATCTCTTAATCTGCATCCTGACAATTCAAAAGATTCCTTTTGTTTTTGCTTCTCCGAGTTCCAGATTGGAAATTAACACACAGAATTACACTGGCCAGTTGTTGATTGATGCCTGATTTTGACACGAGGAGCACGTGGAAAAATTAGTAATGACACGAGCCTGTTGCATCATTGGTAAACAGCCTTAAGTTTTCATACTTGCATTCCTCAGTTTACAGGCAAATGTTTTATCATTCTCTTAAACATTTTTTTTTTTTTGCATTACATAGTAACGCCTGCACAGCCCAGGTTTGAGCATACCAATGTTTGTCAGGGTCTATTTTATATGGAGACACCCAAGGGCAGTGGATGGGAATAAATCAATACTGGCCATGGTTTTTATTTAATTTTTTATTTTTCGTAATTAGTTCTTTTACCTCTCTACAGTGGGCATCCTGTGGTCAGTTTTAGCTTGAGTGCAATCGCTCTTCTGACATTGGAAAACAGAGAACTGCTGCTGTTCAGGTATCATTCCTCTGAGAATGTTTTTGTGCTAAAAAGACATGTAGCAAAAGCGTGTGTCTGACCTTGCAGTGAGATGGACATTTACCTCTCGGAAGTTTAATAGGCGCTGGAGCAAAAAGGATTCTAGATCGCCTTCATTACGATGCTGATGCTAGTCGTTGTGCGTGTACACCGATCAGCCATAACATTATGACCCACTGAGAGGTGAAGTGAATAACATTGGTTATCTCGATACAACGGTGCCTGGAAGTGGGTAGATATATTAGGCAGCAAGTGAACATTTTGTCCCTGAAGTTGATGTGTTGGAAGCAGAACAAATATGCAAGTGTAAGAATTTGAGGGACTTTGACAAGGGCCAAATTGTGATGGCTAGATGACTGGGTCAGAGCAACTCTAGAACTGCAGCTCTTGTGGGATGTTCCCCATGTGCAGTGGTCAGGACCTACCAAAAGTGGCCAAGGGAGGAAAACCAGTAAATTGGTGACAGGGTTGTGGGCAGCCAAGGCTCGCTGATGCATGTGGGGAGAGAAGTAGAAGAGCTACTATAGCTCAAATTGCTGAAAAGGTTAACAGTGGTTCCAACAGAAAGGTGTCAGAACACAGTGGATGGTCATAATATTGTGCTGATTGGTGTAATCGTGCTAACTGCCTGCCTTATTACTCAATTTACCCTATATCAAATGTACACAGGTGGACACAAGACTGCAATTTTAAATCTCTGAAATCTCAAAGTTCTTAAGTACTAATTCCCGTTAGTATTCGGGGGGTTGGACTGTTGTACTGATCTGTGCAGTGATATAAAAACACATGTAGCTGGTCAAACCTACATGTTCAAACTGCAGGAAAAAGTTAACATATTTCCCTTCTTTAATCTGCACATCTAGTCTATGGAACATGTGGTGTTGCTAATCTGAAAAGGAGAGAAGGGCAAAAAGGCAGAAGCTCAAAGAATCTGACAATGTCAATGACTCTTCCGTTTTTCCAGGTTAAAAATCTACATAAATTGATCTATTAGACTTATGGGGAGAGGCTTACAGAAAGACACTAAGCAGATTCAGCATGTTTGAGTTTACGCTGACAGAAAACTCTTAATATTTAGCAATGATTTTAGACATTGTTAGACTAAACAGCACAGCTGATATTGAAGCCATGCAATTACCATGTAAAGAAATTTCAGAAATATTAACTTCAAGTGCATATGGCAATATCATATGTAAGGTCAATAGTATTAAAAAAAATTTTAAAAATAAAAAAAAAAATCACTGAAAGAGAAATGCAAAGTGGCTACATTTTTTTACACATAGACAAAGGTATGGCCAGTTCAGTTTCAGACAGAAATGTGACCATTGTGAGGTTTTTATTATAATAAAAAGACACAGGATGAGCAGTGGACTACAATGACCAAAATCAACCTGCTTTACAAAAGTGTCATTCATAATGGTTTACTTTGAAGAATTTTCCAAGCAGACAGTTGCGTAACAGCAGTGGCCTCTTCCCTAGATCATAACAGTGCTAAACAGGAAGACGGAATACACGCAAACATGACAAGTAAAGCGATGGTCACAACGCCCAAAAACAAAGTTTTGCTTACCCTCCATTGTTTGTCTCACAGTGCATGATTCTGAAGAGAACAAAATGTCAAAATGAAATTAGTTTTACAGTCAATTTACATTAAATAAAAGCTGTTATGAACACGACATCCCAAACATACGAAAACGGTCATCTCACATTGTCAGAAGCACAGAAACAAGTTCTGCTCATCAGCAGGAGTACAAGCAAGTTATAAACAGGAGCTCACATCAGAATCATACAATTTTATCTATATATACCATTTAAATTTGATTCTCAAAGGTATAACTGGTGGCAATCAGAATATCTGAAGGGTTGTGATAATCACAGTCTGTTCATCTCCGAGCTGGTGAGCTCAATTTTGTTTTCGCTCCTTTATACCTTTTGTACGTCCTTGTGAATCAGTGCATGGGGACAGTCAAAGATGCCACAGGGAAACGGTAAAATTTTTTTAAACTTTCCTGAACCAAGGGGTGCCCCCCATAGCTTCTGCTTAGCAAACATTAACCACTGTGGAACAGCAATATTGGGGGAAAAAATTAACGTTTCATTTCTCTGAAAATGCAACATTCACACATGATCACCAGCCTTTCGATTGTAAAGAAAAGAAAAAAAAAAAAAACGCACAGATCTGTAAACAACCACATACATTATCTATCTACATACATATGGGGCAGCCCTGAAGTTAAGACATCAACACAGGCATGCGCAAAACCCAGTGTTCAAACTGTCAAACACCGCATACTCCTAGGATAAGAAACAGCCTTGTCTGACAGCTCAGTAAGCAAAGTCAGAGCTTTTTTCCTCCTTGGTTTTGGTTCCATTAAGTAAAGCGAGAAGCTTAGACCAATGCTTACAGAAATCACAGTAAAGGTAAAACTAGATCATTTTATGTACAGTCAACACAATCTTTATACTGATGCAGTCTTCTTGTCTGACCAAAAAAAAAGACTTACGAGAAAGCACTCAGCAACTTTTTTTTTTTTTTTTTAAGAGGACAAATCAGGGTTTACGGATTCGTTTTGGTCTGTAAACCTGGAAATGTTTGTTGGAAGCTGTGCGTGCGTGTTTATTAGGACATACAGCTAAATTTCCTCATGGACAGCAAAATAAAATGAAATCAGTGCATCATTACAGAAAAACACAAAGGAGTTAAAAATGGAATGACTGAATACTTGTTCATAGGTCCCCAGTTTAGAACTTGGTAGAGTTGTTTTGACTTTGCTAAAGCAAATTTTTAACAAAACCTCACCAAAACTGAATAGTTTCTGCAGCTAATGCTATGCTAACTACATTTTAAAAACAATTGTTACAGTGACTGAAGCAGCCATACTTATAAATAAGCTTAAAAATAAATATTCTAACTGCACATCTATACCCTGGGATTCCCAGAATTCCTGGAACATGACTTCTGCCAATGCTTCCTCTCTCATCCAAAACGCCGTGTATCCACACTGCACTGACCGACACCATCCTCACAGGGAAAGCTCATCCAACTGATCAAAAAGTTACATTTTAAAAAACAAACCCCTCCCTCCAAACTGGAAATGCCAATAAAATCTTTTCAAACCCACCTATCGCATCTGTCCATATTTGAGGGCTTTAGGATTATGTTACAGAACAATAAGCTTTCAAGCATAACAATGTAAAAAAAATTGTAAAGATCCCAACAAGAATGAAGGAGACTGCAATAAGACCGGTTGGACATAATGCAACTCTTGGCTCACACATAGAAAAATTTGTTCCTTGGGGGGGGGGGGGGGGGGGGGGGGGGGGGGGCGCCCGGGGCCGGGGGGGCGGGGGGGGGGGGGGGGGGGGGGGGGGGGGGGGGGGGGGGGGGGGGGGGGGGGGG
>JABJVR010001095.1:0-19809 GCA_025773905.1 Chitala chitala
CACTCGGTTTTCAGAGGTTGCGAAGCATTTCGCCCCCCCCCCCCGCCATTTTCACTCTTCTGTTCAGTCTGGTTTGGTGGGTAATTCAAGGTTACAGCTCTTGTGTTGCTGTCTGTGCTCAAACATGCATATTGCAATACCACTGGATGCACCCCTCCTTGAGAATAAGAAAAATTCAGTCCAAAACACCAATGGAGAATCCTTAAAATCTGTCTTTATTAGAACTATCTGAAACGAATAGTTTATGAAAATGTTAGATGTCAAGAACAAGAACAATAACAGCTTTATTTATAAAGCCCTTTAAACCAGCCAGAGCCGACGCAAAGTGCTGTACAACTAAAAACCAAACACATAAAAACAGAAAGAGGAAAAACAAAGATTAAAACAGAAAGATAAAACAGAAGGCTAAAAACAAGAATACAAACTGAATTGAGGAACATATGTTTGGTCAAAAGCCAGAAAACAGAAATGAGTTTTAAAACGAGTTACAAAACCGGAGAGTGAGGAAGCCTGTCTAATGCTAAGGCAGGTTGTTCCACAGCTTTGGAGAGACAGCAGAAAAGGCCCTGTCCCCTCTGGATGTTCTCTGTGACTTCTGTACATTAAGAAGTAGATGGTGAGCTGATCTAAGCGAACAGACAGGAGTGTACGGGTGGAGCAATTTGGAAAGATAAGACAGTCCAAGACCATGTAATGATTTAAAAACAAATTGCAGAATTTAAAAAACGAACTCTAAAATGCACAGGCAGCCAATGGAGTTTTGCACAAAATTGGCGTTATATGCTCCACTTTCCGTTGACATATGATATAATATAGTATAATGTGGATGCAAAGCGTTTCCGTTGCTGGAGGTTTGGCTGCTTAAATCCCATGTTCGCTGCTCCTAAATCACGGACGAGTCTCTAAGCAGCAGCAGAAGCCTGGGCTTGTTCTCACTCCAAGGCTTGCAGTGTCTCATTTACTCCAGTTAAATGAACAGTTGCCTCTTACTGGCTTCCTGAGGCAAGGAGAGAACATCCAAGTGCTGCGTCTGCATATCTTCCATTCCCAGTTATGGGCGTCAATGATTTAATACCAGTATTATTTTGTGAAAGTTGCCACGGTTCACTACTGCCAGTCATATAGTTTGCACCCGCTTTATTTGCACCACAAATTTATTGACAGTTTTATTAGCACGTTTATTAAATCCTGTAACATCTCTTGGCTGTTGCTTTTTTTTGTACCAGTCTCCACACAAATTTAAGATGCAATGCAGAGAGGCTGAAAGGCTTTCATAACTCTGAAACACAGTGTTGTCTGTCATTCATTGTAATAAATTACGAACAATGTGCTTTCATTAGGTAATCTTTTAAAATGCAATATCAGGCCTTATTGTGTTTGTAGGCTTTTAGAAGAATGAAAAGTTCTTCTAAACAGAATGAAAGTTGGATGTTCTAAGCTTGGACAAAATGGCTGTGGTCCTGCAGCAGTCAGGGGTTTTCCCACACGGCCTCAGAAACGGTCCACTTTGGGGATGTGAATTCCTCACACCACCTTTTCTAAAGTATAAGATCGCTTTGCAGTTTATCTGTCAGACATCAAAGGATGTGGGCTTGGGTTTGTCTCGGATCCCGGCCGACCCGTTATCGCTGGAGCTAAACTCTCCCGTCAGTCCCCTTGCAGAGTCCTGCCTTTCTGTGCAGCCTTACTGACACCATTGTCCAGCTCACCCTCAAAATGAGACTGTAAGAAATCGTTTAGTTCGAGGGCTGTTAATCTGGCCGTGGACAAAACCCCGTGGCAATCCTGGTAATCCTGAGTCGCTGTGCTTCATTTTTCGTTGCTCTATTTGATTATACAAAGTACGGCGTTAGCCAGGATCCAGGACACAAATCTTGAGTAGAGCATCTGCTGTGAGTCCGCAAACCGCCGTTCTGCATTATTCTGTTCCAGACGGCTGAGCTCACTCGGGTTTTGTAGTCTCGACAAAACGGTCGACGTCGGGCTGGAACTTGTCGGAATTCTCTTCGGAGCGTTCTCTCGGGAAGGCTCTCTTGGAGGGCTAACACGTTGTTTACTTTTTAATTTGCTAATGAATAATGTATTTGCATTTGAAATTAAAATAAGTAATATTTTATTTATCTTAATAATTTTTAGGCTGTGCTACTTCATAAAATGAGCATGATGAACGCCAAGAAGCCCTACTTTACTTGCCCCTGAAAGTTCACAGCATGAAATCTTAACATCTCTTAAAAAGCACTTCTTCACTGTGCTCACGCTTACGTTTGTCTGCCGTACCGCTTCTCCACCCTCCCTACCCTACCATTCCTACAGCATGAGGTGGATCTAACATGAAATATTCAGCCAAGATGCACGATGACGAGGAACGGGCAGAATAGCATAGTTTTATCTGTTCCCTTGTATCCCAGTTCTTTTCAGTAGGCTAGAACCAGACAAATTCCTTATATTCTGCAAACCTGACCACATCTCTAAAATGTGCACAGGAGACAGGGAAACATTTTATTTTTTATTAGCTCCATTCACAATTTTCCAGATTTACCAATCCTTACAACATAAAAATAGTGCTGAAAGTACTATATATATATATATATATATATATATATAGTTTCTGCTTACGAGGAGTGAGAACCTGATTGCAGGGTAAAGTAAATTCTGTTCACTTTGTAAATCTGAACAAAAACAGATGTGTGCATGTAGGAAACCTGCACTACGAAATATACAGCTTAGTCGTTTTAAGAATGTGCTTAAATAAAATGATCGAAAACAACTAAAACTGACCCTTGTGTGACACAAATGCCTCCATAGTCTTACAGAAGGTTCTGTTCTCGTGTTTCTTCGTGAGATGTGTTCATGGAAAAACAGATGTCTGGGTGGGAGCTGAAGCACACAAAATAAAACAGGAAGGGAAAAACACAGCTCTGACTGTCTGTGTGCCCCTCCTCATTGCAGACACACACACAACGTCTTCTCTTAATCTTTAGGTCACCTGACCTCTTCCACTCTGATTAATATCAGCATTAGTACTGCGGACACACAGTGAGTAACAAACTCTCCGGTGTCAGGGCAGTGCCTCTTACCTCACTCCTGCCCACCACATTTAACTGATCCTGGATCTATGAAAATACGGAAATACAAACCATGTGTTTCTGTTAACATCAGAACTGCATGTCACACACACTTACATCCATACGTCAAAACCTGAAGTTTGAATCTCAAACCAGCAGTTACGCTGTTCATTTTTTTTGTAGTTTAATATTAGCAATCCATATTTATATTAAATGTCTGTTCATCTGTCACATTATTACTTATAAACTAATGGGACTAGAACATTGATTTTGGTGTTAAAAACCAAAAACTCGTGACCTAATACCTTTCGTGACCTACGCAAACCCACGCGTGAAACGTGAAAGGACAGACCATCACAGTGCAATCGCAAAGCATTTGAAAACGTAGCGTATTAGTGGGGAAAGCGTTGGTTCATTGGCACCACAAAGTCCTGAATTACTAATGATTTAATGCCAACCTCTGTAAATGCAGAGAAGCGATGTAGCAGCGACGTGTATGTGCTGGCTGAGTGATAATCCCCCATGACACAGTTCATATGTGACCGCAGTCTAGGATCAAGTGTAAGTTCTAATCTTCGCAAACAACAGGCAAAGAGTTTATTGTTGTTTATAGCGTCACACAATGCCCCTAACTCCAAAGACTCCTTACTTAACCTTCTAAAAACCATGTGCTTTCTCCATGTTTCTTTTGGATGTTGTGAAGTGCATAGGATGGTAGACCCTAACCAAAATTTTCATTTTTAACTTTGATTGTCTTTGCATTTTATTTTAGGACTGCAGATGTGTGTTTTGGTAAAACTCTACATAAAATAGATGAAAATACATAATGGTAGTGCAAATAACTAAAATTGTATACCTGATTATTGTTTACCGAAGGACTAATTTTTTGATTAATATATTAAAATGACAAATTATGATCACAACCGGTGATATGGGAGAGACATTAATATTCAGGGACACAGCTGTAAAATTTTAGAAAATATGCAAATATTTTTATAAGATTCTCAAATATGTTTGCTCTCCAGTTCCTCTCCTCTCTGCCCTTCATTGTCACCTTATGCAGAAGGAGGAGTGAGGACACTGTCACTCTGAAACACCACAGTTTTTTGGTATAGTATCTGAAACAGAAAAAGATAATCTAATATGAGCTATTACTAAAAAAAGTGAAGGGCTGCATATTAAATGACTGCAACACCCCTACAAAACTAGCAAACATGCAGCTTAAAAAATTGCCTCCTTGGTTAGAAATATGTGATAAAATGGGTAAGTGACATTATATATTGTGTGATATTATGTAAGACAGCCCGTTTGTGGCAAGGTGCGAGAATGCAGTTGTTAAAGTAGGGCAGGCAATAAGTGAAGCAGACGAGAAGGGAGAAAGTTGTAATAAAAATGTAAAAACACACAGAGAACAGGGACTGAGTGTGCATTCCTATCATGTTGCATATCTTTTTCTTAACCATTAGCATCCCAAGACCAATTGCTATTGCTTTCCCCTTACAATTTGCAGCCCGTTATGAGTGATATAAACAGCATCCCTAAATTCTAAAATGAAGACTAAGTCTAGTTTCACTAAAAATGGCTTGTGATGTTTTATTGACACAAAAATGGGTCCACGAATAGGCTGGCCTGTATCTACATATACAGCATATTAATCAGGGAATGTCTAGTAACTGATTATGTATATACACGAATGTTAATGCTGTTCAATATTGATTAATTACAAACTTGATCAATTTATTAATTAGTCTTTATTGGGCTATTTTTTGAGTACTTAAATGGTCCAAGTCAAGTACACAAAACTAGAATATTTCTATATGTGCTATATATTCAATTTAGAGTAAAACTGCACAGCAAACCTGGCAGTGTTAATTTAACTACACTGACTAGTGTGGACCCATATAAACACTCTCAGTGTGAAATTGACACTGCCAGAAGCATCTTTTTGCCAAATCCTAGAGTTGGAGATGTCAATACCGATATATGAGCTGTAGATTAGATGATTCATACCTCAGAATGATAAGGGGGCCCTTGCCCTTTAATAAAGTGGAACTGAAAAGCTGTTAAGGATAAATATATTTTATTGTCATTCCAGAACATGTCTTATAGGAAAGGGAACAAAATAGGGGTCCTTAGTTCCCAGGCCAGGTACTTACAATAAATAGCACCCAATTTTAAAAGTATAAATATACAACTGTAAGTATAAAATAATGTCTCAATAGGCAGAACATCAGGCTGGGATGCAGAAGTCTCCTGGTTCAAATCCCAGCCCAGCCAGGCATGTCCTTGAGCATGACACTGAATGCTAGCTCCCCGGGTGCCGCATGTGGCTGGCTGCCCACTGCTTCCCTCAGGGGAGGAGTTAAATGCAGAGAAGTCATTTCCCAGGGGGGTTAATAAAGTACTGCAGAATTTAAAATAACTGTATGAATGACAGCAGAAATGCACTCAATACAAGCAGAAGTGTTTAACAAGACTGCAGTATTATCAGTCATAAAATGGAGAGTTTATTAGTCTTGGAGTTCTTACACTGGGTATGAGGTGAGTGGTAATAGCAGCAGTTGTTCAGTCCAGTGCAGAATTTACTGATCTCACAGCCTCAGGGAAGATGCTCTTCCTCACCCTGGTGGTTCACAGTCAGTGTAGAAGGTGGGTGTAAAAATGGAGCTGTAAAAACAGTAGCGGCACTACTCAAATCAAAATGTGCAATGTTCTCTGTGCTCCTCTCAGTTGGCCCCCTTTAAAGTTCATACCCCCCCCGCTGAGCGTAGCCAGTCAGGCTTCATTAATTATGTAACCTTGTTTACCATGTTTACACAGAATCCTGCCTTGCGATGCTAGATTGGCCCCTTGCTGGCTCATGTTATGTAACGCATCTGTAATTGTCAACACTGGCTTTGATGGGTTGCCAAACGCGCGCCCGTTAAAACGGCTCTCCCAGAGCGGCACCAACCTCTGTGCGAAGACAGGAGACTAGAATTGGACCGACTTAGAAAAAGCTGGTTCGGTCAATGGCTCGAGTAATTGGTTAGGATGAAAAATCGACACGGGAATGGTTAAATAAATTGTTGCAACGGAGCAGTCGTTTTGCATTGCTCAGTCCAATTATACTGAGTTATATTACAGTCTTTTGGGAGACGTCCAGATAATTAGTGAAAAATATATTACAAAATACATCAAACTGTAAAGTATGCTCAAAATGTCACAAGTTAACCTTTAAAGACAGTACTGTAGTACAACTTAGTTTCTATGGCAACAGTTGTTATATAATTAATCTTGTATGGACAAGGGAAAATGGTGACTCCTACACTGTGTGAAATTGCAGGGTCCTGATTAGAGCCGAGGCCTGTCAAAAAAGACTGCAGCTGATTATAGCATACCCCACCCCCCACAGAGAATATGGGACCATTGTGAATATTTCCAGTGTCCCATTGAAACAAGGGCTTAGGTACCATTATAATTCAAATAGAATTTTGGGCAAATGTTGAAGTCCTTAAAAGTAAGAATTTTCTTACACTGAAACTGAAGGCGTTTTATTAGCAAAATGCAGTATGTGTGACCAGGAATTGTGAACTAATGGTTTTCTCTGTTAATTTGAATCTCAGTTTCATTATTAAATCTTGTTGCAGATGCCCAGATCCCACCATATTCCATGCATCATGTTCCAGATGCTTGTGAGGTGCATGTGGCCTGCAGGTGTTTTCATGGATCTTCTCATGCCAAGCTGGTTATCTTTGACATTCCACAATGAAGACCAGTCAACCCCTCCAAAATTGATCTCCCTTAAATTGCCTCGCTGTCATTGTCCTGCAGAGGGAGGCTGAACTGAGCCTGGTGACGTTCCCTGACCTTGAAGACATGCAGTGCCCGTCTTTTCTACATGCACAGGAAGTGAACGCTCATCACCTGGCTGCTGCCATAGGCTCTGCTCGTTTCAGATTCAGAGGTAGGCTCAGTGCTCTTATTGGATCCAGACACATTCAGTGTTTGTCTCAGATATGAAGACGTTCAGTAGCCCTCTCAGGTAGAGAGACGTTCAGCAGCTGTCTCGGGTAAAGAGACGTTCAGGTCCTCACCGACTGACTTCATTGTATTTGTCTTAAAAAGAAAACCCACACTTAACACCACTAAATACTGAAAGTCTACCAGAGGTAAAGAACCAAAAAGAAAACACACACAGCACTGTGAAAATGTTTTTGCCCCTTTCTGATTTACTTTAATGTTTGTACTATTACTATACTCATATATAAGAAGCCAAACTTCTCCTTAAAAAAGTCAGTATTTATATTGTATATATTTTGTAAGGTGGCACTCATCATCTTTACACTGTAAATAATGTTTCGGACAAGAATGTACCATGTAACAATAATACTCCCTCTTCCCCTCATTTCCTAGGTATACATTCATACTAGGTACACATTAAAGACTCTCTATACCTGAATACCCCTCAAATAAAAGCACTGCCAGCAGGTAGAGGTGGGACTTACTGACAGGAATATTATTATTAATGGATTTAGTACTTTCCAGAAATAGACTGTACCAAAACAAATTAATGGGGGAACCACAATGTCTCCATATATTATGCATTCAGTTTCAGATTAATACATTTCATTTGAGCACTGTTAAGGGACTCTGGATACAGTGGTGAAACAGAAAGAGTAGAATATTTCAGTGTTAGGTTCACCTATAAACACTACAACTGTTATGTAAAAATGTCTGGGCCTGAATTTTTTGTCATTTTGGACAGGACCATTCTGAGTGACTTTTGCATCTATCCCAATAAAAGAATCACAATCTTATTTTGACATTCCCCTCCTATATCACCCAATCACTTTATAGAGCAACCTGAGAGCAATTACAAATTAGTTTGCTGGATTTGGTCATTAATTCATTGAAACGCAACTTTAAGATGCTGTTAAAGACTTCCATGGCATTTCAAAATATTTTAAATTGCTACATGTTGTACATTAAACCTTTTAACTTTTCTGCACTCATACTAACATGAAAGCACATGTTCTGACATGTAAGATAAAAACCATGGCACCTTTGTTATGGACCGCCATTGTTTTTACTGCAACATGTCAGCCTGAAGTCAGAGTATGAAAAACTGCTCAGTATCTCCAGTCCCCACTGGGCTGCCATTTAACTTTTCAAACATGTAATTAAAACAGAGAACAATATCTATGAACAGATATGAAACAAGAAAATGAATGGCAGTGATAATGTGCTGACCAGGTCTGCCTCGGCTTATTAATTAGTTAGACTCCTCTGCCAGCTGAAAACATTGCAGGTTTTTTGGCGCACAGGTTTATGCTAGAGAGCTGATACATATTCTCACGTCTTGAACAGGTTCCAAAGTGCGCCCAGCTAATTGGATCGCTTTACTGATTGTGCTATAGAACATTTCTTGGCTTAATGTTGGCATATACCACAAGAGAGTCCATGATTCAGGTCCCTAAAACAGTCAGAATTTTGTTCCAACCAATAAGGTGTGTGTGTGTGTGTGTGTGTTCAACGTCCAGTAAAGGAGACGAATTCTAGCATGTACTGTGTGGGTATCTTGAGATGTGCAACAATGCAACTTCTACCTGGACCACAATGCATTCTGGGAAGAGCGCTTGTTGAAAACTCTTTAAACACTATAGAAATAAACAGTGCACAGCCTTACGTATTGTAGTGAAATATGTAGAATGGACACAATAGCTGTTGACTAAATACACCATATTGTAACACTTCTCACTTTTAGTCAATGGGTAGAACATCAGGCTGGGACACGGAAGTCTCCTGGTTAAAATCCCAGCACAACCAGGTGCATCCTTGAGCAAGACACAGTGCTAGCTCCCCGGGCACCACATGTGGCTGCCCACTGCCCCCCCAGGGGGATGGGTTAAATGCAGAGAATAAATTTCATTGTGATATGTATGTGTAACATATATGTATATATATGACAATAAATGACAATAAAAAGCTGTTGTTTGTTGTTAGTGATGGCCAAAAAACCTAAAAACATTTCTGGACCTGAAATCAAAGAGGCATATTAAGCAAGAACTGAGTCTGAGGATAAAAGGGTGATGTGTCCAATTGGATCCCGCTGGACTGAAGTATATTATCACAAAGAATAAAATGACAGAGAAAGAAAAAACCTGGGCATTAAAAACGTGTCTATTATAACAGCTGTTTATCCATCCAGTCTCTATACCGTTTATCCAATTCAGGGTCGTGGGGAGCTTGGAGCCCATCCCAGGAGGCACAGGGCGCAGGGCAGGGGACACCCTGGACAGGGCGCCAACCCATCACAGGGCACAGCTGTTTATTTGATTTGAAAATAAATAAAGACTTATAACTTTACTAATGAAGGATAAAACTGCATTTGTGCATTAAAAATTGAGCGAACAGTTATTATTCAGTGTGAAAAAACAAGGTCACACCATGGAGTCAAAAGGCCAGGTACTATTTTTAAAGTGAACATTAGCAATCAGTGTGTGTGGAGAGGCAATAGCAATGTGTGAAAACCTACCATTGGCACAGTGATGACGACCTCAGTTCTAGAACACCTCAACTTTATTATGGAATTTTTGGGTCCAAAGGTTAAGTCACACTTCAAAACATCTTAACGGTGTTTAATGTCAGGCAACATATAGAGCCAACGCTGCGAAGAAGAATACAGAAGTCTAAGGGTCTTGTAGTCAGAGTGTTCACCTAAAAATACACTGAAAATGGTCCAAATTATGCCCTACGTTGGCTTTTCAGGAGGCACTAGAAGAGTCAGGTCTTTGGGCTACCTGGTGAAGAGTCAGGTCTTTGGGTTACTTGGAGAGTCAGTATATATGACTCAAGGAGTTCATTGACACTAATGAATAATCGTCAGATTCTACATACAGAAACTTTAAGTAACTCAGAGGTTTTCACAGCAGAAATATTGTACAATAATGCTCTCCTGTGTCAAGAAAGTTGAAAGTTTTCCAGTCACTACCTTAACTACTAACCGTATACCTTTGGCCTCCAATACACCCCTCCCTGCCCAAAAACCTCTGTAAATATGTAAATCAATAAAACATCATAAAATGCTGCTCCTTATTAATTGTATGGATCGTATTTATTTTTGCACTGTTTTTCTTTCCATCTCTTTCTTTTCTAAGTTTTTATGAGACATGGAAAATTTCATTGTACCCAGCATAATGAAAATAATTTTATATTAATAATAGTTTCTACAAGGAGCACAACTTTACCCTGCCTACACTGAAGGAGTTTTGGATGCTCTCTTAGGGGTTCAGTTTGAGCCTATGTAGCCTACCAATGGCTGTATCTAAAGTTTATAGTGACAATTACTTCACCCAGTCGGGACAGCGACCTGGGACGAGTGTATTTAATTATAATGCAGATGAGAACTATAAAATCTCTGTGACATGGACACAGTTACAATGATATTCTCGATTTAGCCCCTACTTGAAATTCAGTAAAATCACTCTGCATTGAAGTTAATTTATAACCTACTCATCTAGGTGTAGCTTAATAGCACTGAACCTCCATATTTAATGTGTTCATAGTTTTTATTTTGTTCTCTCATCTTCAGTGATTCAGTGTCTGTTTCGGATGATTGCTGCAAACAAGCTTGTTACTATGGCCCCAACACTTTCAGATAACCTTGGACTTACCATCAATACATTGTGAATAAAGGAGGCCAGACTTGTCTCAGTCCACCATAACAAATCTGAAATCTTGGTCACTGAAAAGGATGATGATCTCCTTAAGTCAGCTCATGTTCTTCTGAGCAATAAGTATCTAACCTACATTACTGTAAAATGATACCTAATCAGGCGGCACTGAGAGCACTCCTGTCATTACATTTATCTTCAAGCAGAAATATCACTTAGTAACCATCTTCTGAAAAACACCTTAACAGCAGAGCTCGCCGCTATGTGGAGATTATCGACGCGAATCACAAAAGCTCTTTGGCGTTTCAGCGTGCGCCCCCATAATGGGCTGCATTCAGACTCAGTGGGCTGCTGTACATCACAATGAAGGGGAGAACGTGCTGGAAGTGGTGTGTAGTAACAAAAAGAGAAGACCTGGCAGGAAGAAACCTAAGGTCTAGTGACCAGGAATACGGAGGACCCAGAGATGCAGGTGCCAGTTAAGAATTGGGCATAAAACATTTTAAATGTTGGTTTATATTCAAAATAAATTCTTCCCTCTTGGTTCACATGGGGGTCTCAAACAAAAAAAAAAATAAAATTTTATGTTTTCCTTTCTTTTTTTTTGTGAATGCAAGAGGATGTCCTAGAGAGGAGACTTACCTGACCAAATATGACAGTATGTTGCATTGTGGGTAAAAATGTGCAAATTATTTTAATACTGACAGTAACTGAAAGAACAGCAGCACAGAGGTGTGGTGGTTAGCACTGTCGCCGCGCACCTTCAGGCCTGGGATTCGATTCCCGCTTTGGGTCTGTGTGTGTGGAGTTTGCATGTTCTCCCTGTGCTTGGTGGGTTCTCCGGTTTCCTCCCACAGTCCAAAGACATGCAGGTTAGGTTAATTGGTTGATACTTAATCCATGTGTGCCTTTGGAAACAGAATGGAGCATGAGCCAATAGCATGATCAGACATGTATTATTGGGTGACTGATGCTGGACTTCTGTCTGGTTCAAGGGAAACGCATGCAGAGGCACTGAGAGCGTGGGACAGTGTGCAAGCACAAGATGGGATGGAAGAGGAGAATCCTTCAGGTTCTCCTTGGTCTACTGTTTTGCAATGAGTTACCAAACAGCAGTCTGTAAACGTACTCGTGGAAACAGTAGGCTGTATGCACCCATCGGTCTGTATAAACGTCATTGTTGAAGATGTAGCCGAAGACCTCCTGTAAGGTGAACGTGTGACATTGTAGAAGTCTAAGTCTAAATCTCTTGTGTCTTGACTGCCACAGCTACCAAACAATCCAAGAACTAATCATTTATGATCCCCTGTGAAGTCACTCAATCACATCTAATTTTCTTGATTTCTTACATGTGTAAAGGTGTAATATTAAATAATTCAGTAGTAGTCAGGTTTTTTTTATTAAACATGTAGGAAAGTCTTTGTTATTCAGATCTAGTGCTTTATGGGACATAATGGAAGGTTGATAAATTCACCTTTTGTAACACTACTCAGGTGAATAAGTAGTCACAGGTGCAGATACTGTCATAGTCATACTCTTACAGTTTGGTTGTAAATGCATTTGACTGCATCTTTACTGCATAGAAAATTTGGTGGCATTGTTTTGGTTCCTTTCAAATTACAAAAACATGATGGCCATCAGTGGATGAAGCTTAATTGAGTAATGCAAGCAAACGCCAGATTCTAGATGCATCCATTCCACCGTCTCCGACATAAACAGTGTCCAATCCACGGCCTCTGACTTGAATTTTCATAGATGACAAAGAAAAACCCGTGCAGGATGTTGGTCTACGTGGACCCATGGGTAACTTATTTCTATTCAAGCAAATTTGTTTCCAAAGACAATTCCCATTGTGTTCAGATCTCATTTTTGGATACAGAGCCATGGAAACGGTGAGACAGAGGATCTTGCGGTCCCTAAGGTGGGCTGCCACATCTCTCATAACTTCTCATTCATACAACTTCTCATGTACAAAATGAATGCTGAAACATGCATCAGTGGTGCCATATCTGGGTCAAAATCAAAATGAAAACCTTCAGGAATTTCTTAGCATGAATCAGGGCTCCTCAACTCAGACCCTTGAGATCTACAGAGGATCAGAAGAGCAAGTTTCACGTACCATGTGACTCTTAGGTCTCCTACAGGGAACTGTTTCAAAAAAAAAGAGAAGAAATTAAGACACAAAAATCCTAACACTACCCCAATTTTCACACCTAAAATGGATCTGGCCTAATCAACAGTTTGGTCTTCAGTTCAACAGGCTAATCCTTGTTTCATAACACTGTGTGGGCTGTGGCTGCAAGGGTTTGAATCCACAAGTTCCAACATTAAAATGTAAATTATACATAAATTTCACAAATTACTTTTTACATTATTTTTATTCAGTCAATGTATTGTATTTATATCCCATATATTGTTTTTGCTTTTTCAGTTACTTCACCTACTTTTTTTTTTTACGTAAATATTTGTTGCATAATGTTACCAAACGACACAAAGCAAGTGCCATACAGTACCGAATTTGCATGTTTAAACATGGGTATGAAAGTTTTTTATAATTAAAAAAATACATGAGTTTATTATTAGTATTACATTATATCATAAGGGTCAATAATAATTTTCTAAATTTTTGAACAGCTCAACTGCAAGACATTTCATCTCGTTTTTTGCCTCAGGGGAGCATTTCCTGGGAAAATCTGTTGTACCATATGGCTTTGTCTCAATACACGAGCACTGCAAATGGAAGAATATGCACTGAGAAGGGGCTAGGCGCGCTTCTCCTAAACCTAAACCAAAGGCATTTGTTCAGAATATGGTTCCAGGGCTAATATTAATTAGAAAAAAGCAGACACATCTAATATGTCCCTGTCAGTGGCAACGATGTGAAGATTTTCCCTATTTTTGGAAGTTTGTCCTCTAAGAAGTTGTTTTCTCTCTTTGATGTATGAGCCTTGCTGGCTGAATAGAACTTGGAGATACACCAACTAAGAGAAGTGCGGTGAAACTTCTCAACAGAACTCTGGCTTTGGTTAGAAACTTTCTCCAAGCCTCTGATTGGTCCCCAAGACACTTTTTTTCCAGGTCAGTATAAATAAACCACTGAGCCCAAACCCAAAGCAACATAAACATGGGAGGCTAGAGCAGCACGTTCAACAGTAGCAAGAGTCATTGTTAATTATAGGACACATCTAAGATCAGCCTAGTAAAAAAACTCCGGCTACAAAGTCCTCCCCCCAAGCCACAAGGAGGGGCTTACTCCTCTACCACAGAAGCAAGAAGATTTACCTTTTGTAGACATAAGAAGCAGTATTGATTTTTGTCTCAGCAGACAGACGGCCTAATGAAATGACTATAGCCCGTAGCAATGCTGCTCTGCCAGTAATGACACCCTCAAATTTGGAGGGCATTTCCTGTTTGTCTGCAGCAGCTAGTGAGCTGCTACACTGCTTCATTCTGAGCTGATTCCATGCATATGGCTCTACAGGCCTTTGGCGCCCGTCATGTTTTTCACACCAACTCTCACAGGACTCCATCTTCTCCTTTCAACAGAACCTGCATCTCAGCTCCTGCATGCTAAAAATCGCTAGCCGCCAGGTAATGTTCATTCTCCTGAGTGAACCCAGACCATGCGAGCAACCTAAGACCACGAACAGTGCAAACTTTTGTGGAGCTGGAACATGGCTCTCAACATGACTGCCATTTGAATTGAGCTCCGCCTCACGAAACCAAAACGGTGCCAAAGGTTTTTACCTTCCTTAGACCAAGAGAGCGTTCAAAAGTGTAAAAATGTGACAAACCTCAATGAGGGCACCAGCCATGAACTAACTTACAGGAACCGTGATTTTCAGGGTAGACTAACATGCTGCCCCACCAGTATTAATATTGTGAGTCTTCCACTCCTTGGAGATCTCCAAGGACTGCTACGATATACATGCTCTTTTCCTGCTAGTAGAATCAGCTTAGAGTCAAGCTAAAAGGATTAAAGGGACTGCTTTTTGTGCATTCCAAGAGAGCATGGGGGGGGGGCAGTCAAGAGGGCAGAAAGAGAAAACGATTTTTCATAACTATGCCACAGATGTTACGGTTAACAACATAATTCAAACCATTATTGACCGAGTTTTAAAGCAAGCCATTGTCAGGAAAGCTGCCCTGTGATCCCTCACTGTCCAGAGGAGAGCCCACCTCTAACTCACCCCAAACGTGCTGCCTTCTTGCTGTTTACTTAGCTCCACCTTCCACTTGAACAGTTTTCAAAGAGAGCCCAGAGCCTGGCAGCCCCCTTTTCAAACGTTTTCAGAGAATCACCCCTTTGTGTCCAATCGATTTCAGAGGAAGGTAGGCGATATCGGTTTTTACCATTTGTTTCAAGGAGAGTGAGGGGATATTGATTTGTTTCACTCACTTCAAGGTGCCATGAAATATTAGTCTGATTTATTCCAGGGAGACCATAGGGAATACTAGGAGGTGAGTGCAAAATTCTTCCAAGGAATCTGATCCGGCAGAGTTGTACGATGTTTTATAATACTCAAACATTAGACTTTTCAATGCAAACAATGCACTCAATACAATCACAATAAATGTAGAGGATTATTAACAAGCATACTACCAAAACAAGGAAATTATGCACCAGCAAATGTATAAAGTGTGGCTATGAAGCGAACAATAAATGCTAATTAAAAACTGATAATGATCTCACTAAACAATACAGCGTTGCATAACCACAATATTCAAAAACGTGTTGATTAAGGATGCGTAACCGGCACGGCTGACTTGCGTTTCCATCCACCATGCACTGAATTGCAGAGACACTGCTCAGCTCTAACTCCATCATTAACGAAACACTGCCATGTCCCAGTTTCCCTTTAACTTGTACCAGTGCCACCACATCTGCACTTCTATTAGCCCGTACTATTACAGACACAGAGCAATACATTCACACTGTCACATCTAAATTTCTATTAGTCCATCTTAATATTGACACAGTTGATCACATGTAAACTTCCATTAGTCTGTTTTAATCAAAGCTGCAGATCTTAAGACTGGAAAAACTAGCAGACAAACATGAATGGAGCAGCACTGAGTTGCACACAGGGCACGTGTTGTGAACTACTGAAACACTCGTGTCAACAACAGCCTTTCGCTGCCTGGTGTGCTCAGACGTTCTTTATTTAAAAGAATTGGAAAAGTAGCAATTCTGTCGCTGTTCCAGTTAAAAACCCCCGTGAGGATTTTTCTTTCCGTAAAAACATTTCCGTTACCCGTGAACCTGCTGAGGTGGCCTCATTAACTGACTTTACTCATCTGAGACGGAGATAAGAGATGACTGTGGCAATTTTCTGGAACAATTTTCTAAGAAGTTTAGTCAGTTCTTTCATCCTTAATATAAAATGATGGAAGTTCACAAACTGCTAAAATGGAACGCAAGCAGCAGCGAGACATTGTGGGCCGCTTTTCATTCCGGGCGCTCTTAGATGTCGAGGCCTTCACCGAGCCGTGTGACAGCAGACTCCTAAGACTCCCAGACACATGTATGCGCACCTGTATCTATCCAAATGGAGAGCACACCTGTGAAAATGATAGAGTGCACCCCCGCACCCCGCCCACTATAATTGGACCTTAAGAGCTGCAATAGCAAGTGTCAGTGAGGATACTCTAAAAGCAGGGAAGAGCGTAGTCAAATGCCAAGCGGATACGATAATCGCAGCTAGAGAAACTTGCACTCGAACGTCAGAGAAAGGCGAGCGTTTTGTGCAGAGAACTGCGCATCTAAAAATGAGAGACATTCAACCATTGCAAAGAAGCACTTGCAGAAAAAGGCCGTCTGACATCACCGAGCCGCAGAGAGGATGGTGTCTGAGCAGCGGAAGAGAATGCAAACGACAAAGCCGTTGTACAAAGGGGGCGATCCGGACCTGAAACTGATCATTGACCTTTATTTTCAAATTAGATTTAGGTGTTCTAGCGGGCGCCTTAAATCCACATGCGCTTACGTAACAGGTTAACGTGCCCGGCGTCTACAGCAAACGCCTCTGTTAAATTACTCTGCGAACACACGTGGTCGACTGCAAGCACGGGTGCTGATCAAAGGCTCGGCACACAAAGGGAATACTGAGCAGACATCACTTAGCATGAGGATGATGTATTGAACATGATTTTTAAAGCAATCAAAGCCTTAAAAAAAAAATCTAGTTTTACATGCTTTCCTAATTCCACTGTCTAATGGAACATGGACTAAACTGAGAGGCTATATCTGCATCATGAATAAGGGTAGACAAACTCATAGCTACAGGAGGAACTGCATTAGACAACAGGATTCAGTGACGTCTTACACAGAGACACTGGAAATGCCAGGATATTCCACAAGACTGACCTTTTTTTCATGTTGTAAATTTCTGTAAAATAGTAAAGGACAGGCAGATGAAAATGTTTAAATCCAACATCTTAGCCATTCTTAAACTGCAAAAACATAAAAAGGTAACCACCTGGGACTACTGCCCTGCTCCCTGACTATCCTTTGAAGACACAAGCAGGAACACCCTCAATAGGTATGCCTCCCTTAGCAATATCTGCTCCTGACATGAAGAGAAGTTGCCTGAGATTGAAGGAGGAAGAGGAGCTGATCCAGCCACAAACAGCGGCTGGTGTGTACCTAGGATGTGTCACATATTTCTGTGCAGCACCTGTTCAGACATCACACAGAAGCTACCCGTCTGAGGGTCCCAGTATGGCTCGTCGTAGAACAGTGAACCAGGCACAAGAGTTGGACCTAACACTGATGGAACTGCCAAGATCTACTATTAACAGCCAAGATCAAGGCTACAAGGGCTGGGTTTGTTGACATGGATATGAAATCACATCAGCTGTGGGAAAAGCCAGGGAGGTAGAACTAGCCTTATAACATGGAGAGTAAAAGAGAAAGAGAGAGAGAGAGAGGGACAGAAAACGTGACAGAGAGAGCAAATGTTTCACAGAAGCAGCACAGTACACCAAGCACACCTTTGGCTCCTGTTAACAAGTCAAGCTAAAAAGGGCATAAAAGGAATATGGAAATGAGCTCTGGTTTTCAGAGCCAAATGGACCAAAGCTTAATTTCAGCACCGAAGGTAAAACTTCGGTAACTTTGCAACAGCCTGTCCCTGTATGACTCTACAGCAAAAATACTGAACATTTCTTTGACGCTTTGATTAGACCGACAGTGATTTTAAAGAGTATTTTCAATGAAAGCACACATACTGTCAAGGTTTGAAAATGTTGTCAAAACGGGCATTAATTAAAAAGGACGAGGTGTAAACATCTGTCACCTGGCATATAAAAGCAAATTGTAAATGCACCTTTAAAAGCAATATAAAGTGTTTATAGTAAACTGCTAGCAATGGTCCTCTAAACAAGAATTTGTTGTTTCACTTCTGATTGCCACTTAATGTAGACGAACACCTAAATTTAGGTGTAAATTTAAACCCTTCAAATAAATAGCTGTGATATGTAAAAATGACAACATACAATCTGCTCAGCATGCCTTTAATCACAATATACAGCGTAATTAAATAAAATTGTGAACACCTGTACTTCTGCGGTCTACCAGACAATTTCTCCAATGTGCTCATATAACGCATTTTCACCAGCAAATACAAAACCTATAAATATCTTTCTCTGATATGTACAAAAAACTGGGAACTGGTGTCTGAGTATCAAAGCAAAGGAAGACACGAACTTTAAAAGTTAATCAAAAATAAAGCAAAACGGAATGAATAACAGTCACACTGCTTACTGTTTTTGATGGCAATGCAAGCAGCTGTGTAAATTTAGTACGTGTCTGTGGAGGAAGACGGGTCCTTTTATGGAGGTACGTGCCTTGTCAGTTCCTAAAGAGACCAATCCATGCACAATTTAAGTTCCACTCGATTTATTACTGTCAATTTCACATAACATTTCCTTCATTCATTTTCCAACCACTTATGAACTACAGCCATAAAGATGGTCTGGGGCCTATCTCAGGCTGCCTAGGACACACACACATCCACTGCAGGGCACACAAAGCAAATTTCACATTAACCAGCATGTTTTTTGGACTGTAAAAAGCCCTCCAACACACACACAAAGTACTAAACACTATGCCATCAAAACTAAGATCTACAATTTAACTTTTCAAAAAGTTAAGTTTACTGTTTGGCAAAGTTAAACTCAATGTGTTCGGACATCTTTCCAAAACCACAAATTCTCCAAACGATTTGAGGAATTAAATTTGATGCCTTAAGTTAAAATACTACAGATTATTGTAATGATGTGTGTGTGGTACCGCTTCAATGATTCAGTTAAACCTTTTTAATTTTCTCTGCATTGGCTTTGTTAAAGCTTGTTTAATGAACATTTTAATGGCACTGCAGTCCTTTTGGAATTAATGATACAAACGTCATCAGGTCACAGAGCAAACACACACAGGATAAGACGTGTCGTGATTGGTGTAACCAACACACTGGAAAATTCAGGTCACACCTGGGCATCGGCTTGAATTTAACCCGAGCAGTTGGGGCCTGGAGTTAACGTGACACTTCATAGCCGCTGTCGCGAGACACTGCGGTCAACCCGCCATAGGCAAATCACAGTAGCTTCCCTCATATAGATATGCATTTTAAAATGGTCAAGACATGCTGTTCGGCAGCATACACATGGTATGAAGACAGGAGTTTGTCACGAGTGAATCTCATCTGAGAACTGCTCGTACTGTTGGTACAGCACTGAGGACCAGGCCTGACCACAGATGATGCCATCCCATCCTCCGCCAGTCGTAACGTGAACTCGCCACATTTCGCAGAGCTTCATAATCTACTTGGCAAAAATAGATGCCCTGTCATTTGCATTAGAATTGCCAGGGAAGCGAAAATGAGTAATTAGCTTCCTGTTAATTGGCTCCACCTGTTGTTCATTTCCAGTTTTTATACATTTGCCTTCTGTTCACTTTTCAGGAGCTGGTCTTGAAAGCAACCAGGCGGACAGCACGTCTCGTAACACCATTGTCGGGGGGGGGGGGGGGGGCGGGGGGGGGGGGGGGGGGGGGGGGGGGGGGGGGGGGGGGGGGGGGGGGGGGGGGGGGG
>JABJVR010001096.1:0-19808 GCA_025773905.1 Chitala chitala
AACCCTGTAATTTTCACTACTATTTTGCCCGGGTTGGCACCTTAAAATTGTTAAATTCCCCCCCCCCCCCCCCCCACAAGACCGTGTAACTGGCACAACAGATGGAGCCGGTTTTGTTTTTTTTCCCATTTCGTTTAGTGGTTCCTGTCTGCCGCTGACTTTCGCTGATTTGTCGATCTGTCACACTTCTCAGACTGAATGTAAAAAGGGTGTCTGATTCTTCAAAAGATAAAGGATTCGAAATCTCATAAGGACCCAAACTGATCCTTGACTTTGCTGTACCAGGTGCAGTAGGTATATTGAGGCCATCAGTACAGAAAGATGTTGACCTGTGTTTTTTGGTGTACCGTGCCAGCTCCTGTTTTGCACAACAAAAACCTCTGACATCACGTCTGTGCACTTTTGAGGTCGGGTGCGCCGTGAGCCAGCGAGTCCTGCTGACAGAGCGAGGACAGCCTGTGCTGACTAATGTCATGTGTAAGTCATCTGGGGAGTAGCCTCAGTGTCCTGCAACAACCAGCATGTTTAATGTTGTGATTTATAGCGCTGTAATAACGGGCCATTAGTGATACACCAAGTATCTTTCATATGTATAATTTATGGCTCGGCTGTGCATTACGGGCGCTTGAAATATGCAGATCTCTCACGCACGGGATTCGGGTCAGTTTCTCTCCTTTTGTTTGTGAATGTGTCGGGTTTCGCTTCGCCGCCTCTAAAAGCACGTGCGGCTCCCGGGGCTTTTGAGCAGAGTGTAATTGTTACGCTCGTTCGGTAGGTGTTTCGGTCGCAACTCGACAGGGAGGGTGTGTCACTGTGAGCTGTTTCACAGGTGACCCTTATTCGTCTCTGAAATCCGCAACTAGGAACGCAACTTTTTTCCTTGCCAATTGTGTTATGTATAAGAACAGCGTACCGCTTGATGCGCTGTAATTACGCCACTTCACAGAGGAGGTCTGGACCCCGTGTGGATTGCAGCTGTGTGTCTTGGTTTTGCACGTAGTTGTGATGCGCTAACACGATGCTGAAGTTGTTTCTATGGAGAGAGGCTTTGTACAGCCACCAGCCACTCACACTGCACCAAATGACAAAATTTATAAAACTCACCTCTGCTGTTTTTTTTTTTTTATCCCTTCTTGTGTGTCACTTAATTTATTTCTACACAGAAAATCATCCATCTGAAGAATCCATATTTAGAAGTTACAATTAGTGGATCTTGAGTGGTACAGGTGTGATGCAAAGACTGAGGTAAACCTCTGAAAGAGCTTCTGCTGCTATTCTGTTTTGACAGTGTTTTGATACCAGGTAGCTGATAGTGTTGCCATGCCTGTTTACTGTAGTGCCAGTGTAATGTGTGTACACATGCTCTTATGTGGCCATGAAAACAGCTCTCCAAGAGTGGTTCTTTCTTCCGTAGAGGGATGCGGGATATACCAGCTGACAAAACAAAATTTGAGACTGCCCCCCACCCTATGAATCCAAAGAAGCCGACACAGTGCTGTGCTTTCCTGCCTGCTGTTTCACTGTCCCCTTACGGTGAAGGGCGGGGTTGGGTATTACGCCTGGCCATTTCCTCGCACGCCTCTGTGCATCTGAGATGCCTCGTTCACTGGCACGGTATTGCTTGGTGCTCGCTGCAGAACTCCCAACGTGCAGTTGGGGCGGATTGAGGCAGCTGGGTCGTGCGTGCTAGAATGAGTGTTTTGTCGGTAAAAATAGTGCCTTTTCTGCCATCACAACTCCCCCCCACAAGCCAGAATAGTCTTGTTTAAGGAATGTCTGTGATGAGCAGAGACATGAGAAGACTGTTCCCGACTGAGCCACCCCCCTGGCACCCCTGCCAAACCCTGCACACTTACTGATCCACACTGGCATCTTCACGCGGATGCTGGGTCCCATCACCAGGAGCAACAGACGTGACCCAGGAAATGCGAGATGCCTGCATTTTGCAGCAGGCTTAAGAAACAGATCGTTTTTTGCTTATGAAGTAGAAGTCAGACTATGTTTGTTTTCTTCTTTTCTTGCTCTCTGTCTCTCTCTTTCTTTTTTTGCATTTACTTTTATCCTGTGTTTTGAACGACTCTCTGTAGACTCCAGCCTTATCTGTTCGTTTGCTGCATCTTGACACTGCAGCACAGTTTTGGATGCCCCGTTTGCTTCTGATGGTGTTCGGTTCAGATACAGTAACTTATTGAAGTCCTGCAACTCGTTTTAAATGCTTTTTGCTCTTTAGATAAAAAAGAGCAGAACAGAGTTTTAAGTCTACATCCCCTTCATTAAGCAGAAAGTTAAGTAATTTTGCCTTTACTGACACAACATATATCTGCATAGCTGATGGAAAAAAAAATCAATAACATGTGGATCTGTTTTTTTTATTGATGCTTTTAGTACGTTGACGTTATACTGTGTTCCATTTAAATTGAGTTTGCCTTTACTTAATAAAAGGATGCTAATCTGTTTGAGCTCTGTACTTTGCTGTTCCATGTGCTGACCACGGTTTGACCTCCGGGCTCATGCTTGTGTTATATATTCAAATTGCATTTGACAAGCGTGATTGATGCAGATGAATAGCCAATGGCTTTGTGGCTGCCGACTCCAAACAGGCTACCAGGTGCCTCCATGTCTGGCACTGTGCGCTCTACATTTTGGTGCTGTTGTCCGTAGCGAAAACTACCGTTTGGGACGTGGCGCCCGTGTCAGACTTGGCTGCGATGAACTGCGAAAGCACGAGGTCTGCAAACGCCTAGCCTAGCCAGTATTGATTACCTTAAAGGGACGTTTGCTCTTCTAGCTACCGGTGCGAAAACAAAATGTGATGTTTACCAATGGGTTTAACTTAGTTTTACTTTATGGCTATCGACAGAACATAATGTACTGGTCTTTCTCACATAAGCATGCTAGGAATGCGTTTTGTTTCATTTATTGATAAAACAATCACTCAAATTTAATTTCACACTGTATAATGCCATTCTACTACAGAGATATTGAAAAAGCTTTATGTAGCAATGAGAAGCAGGGAAAAAAGACAGGCCCATGGGGGCAGACTTAAAAAATGATCCTCTTGTCTCTTAGGGGAAGGCAAGTGGGTATGGTTACTGGGAAATAATTAAAGCAAGGCCATAACAAAAGATGCATACTTAAGAGGCTGTGGTAATAGAAAGCCATCTGACAGTACTGAGTCCAGCAGTAACAGGATGTGAACTGTCCTTGGCTATTTACTTGTTAGCAGTGGTTTTACAGTATGCCAATGTTATTTAAACAAACCCGCTCTTTACCAGGCTGTTCCTGAGATGGCTGTAGTAGAGATGAGACCACTGTAGACATGGTTGGGTACCTGCCAGCTTTACCATCCCCTGACAACCAGTTCAAGATGCCACGTGTACCCATTTTTCAGTTCTACACAGTTTTATAGAAAAGTTACGATTGGCTTTCAGCGAAGATTCAATTTATAATTATAAAACAATGCAACGTGTATAGGAGGGCACGTGTATTTTGTGTGCATTAGTTATTCTAAGAAAAGTAGTAGTAGTAATTAAAAATTAAGAAGGAATTGTGCTGTCTTCAGCTTAGGAAAGCTCAATATTGTTCTGCTGAAAATTTGACATGTTAATGTGCCTTTTTGTTCAAGCTGGTTCACTTTTTTGAGGTAACGTTTCCAGTGAAAACAGTTGAATGCACAGTATTAGCATATGATTCTGTTTTCCTTTATCACTTATCATTTAATTAACTGTTCTGAAATTACTTATTGCGAACAGATGTTTGAATTGGTGAGTTGAAAGCACATTGTGGACGCATTGCTAAACAAACATTTTGTGTGGCTTGAATTCAGTCATTGTCGTTCATAACAATCGCTGATGCACCACCGCACAAAACAACAAAAAAGCTGATTTATGTTACATTCTGGTTCCTGTTAATGTTTGCTCAGCTATATATTGTTAAATCTTTCATGTGATGTAAATGATGTTTTCACCACCTCAAGACCTACAGTTATTTAAAAAAAAATTATTTAGTTGACTAATATGAATACTTGTTTTAGTATTACCTGTATGTTGTTGTACAGTTTTGCCTGATGCTTTCCACAAATGTTGGTGTAATGAACTGATTAAATATCTTTGCTTATGTTTGGTATGGTCACCATTCAGATTGTTCTCACACTCCAGTCTGTCAATGATGTGATATTGGAGTGTGTCTTCATCTCATTTGGCATGAAGAATATTAGCCCGATGAGATCCTTTGAAGGCAAAACAGTTTGATTATTTTATGCTTTGTTGATTGTTTACCCTTTCTGTTATAAGCGAGCCACAAAGCTGCTGATTGTATCTGGTCTGCTATCTTGGCTGGTATAAAACTGGATTATCTTCTGTATTGACACATAGGAGGTCGCAGGTCTGCTCTCCGTTCTCCGTTCTCTGTCCATTGGCTTGATTGCCAAGAACTTTTATTGCAGTTGTAAAACACCTACTTTGGTTTCCCCCTTTTATTCTGCTCCCACTTTCAGAGATTAACCAGCACTGGATGTAGGTGGTAAACGACCGTGTGACCTGGTTCCAGAAACTGTCAGGGTCACCTGGGCTGTTCATTACCTGCCATTGTGCAGTTCTGAGACCTGAGGACTGGGCCGATGTTTTTGGGTGGACTGTGACCCCAAGGCCTAATCATCTGGTTGATGAATACATTTCAGTGCTCCCACCCAAGCCTTGGGAGAGCTTTTGCACAGTCCACGTGGCCTAAGGGGCAGATTCTGCTGGGCCATCAGGAACGTGCCGTCTAGTGTGGTGAGACGAGCTTCTTTTTGTGGCGGCTCTTGCCTCTGTGTGCCTCAAACCCTGCCGCTCTCGTGACACGTGCTGCCGCTGTAATGGATTGTTTAAACAGCAGTCTAAACAAGTGAGCAGGCTGGAGAAATGTGCACAACAGGTTGGCCATATGATTGATTGTTCTGTTTGATGAATGGCCTTTCCTCTTTGTGGTGGTGAAATGCTTCTTGTTAAGGGAATAATGTAATCTGTGTGTTCAGCTGGGACCCCAGCAGCCCATAAGCAGTGGAGAGCCACGTTAACCCCCCCATCTCCTATCTCCCCTTCTGTCCCAGCTCTCATAGCCATCGGCCAGTACAGTAGCACCATTGAGACGGTCGACGCCGGCTGGTGCAAAGAGATCACCGACAAGGGCGCCACACAGATCGCCCAGAGCAGCAAGTCCTTGCGGTACCTGGGTCTGATGAGGTGCGATAAGGTAAGCATCTTATTCTCCTTCGTCTAGATGCTGTCATGGACATTTGCTATAAAGGGCACACCAATGTGTGAGCATGTCAAGGCGTTACACTCTGCTGTCTGCTAAATAACTTGACACTATATCTTTTTGCTAGCTAGGGCGACAGAGAGTAGTTTTTGCCCTTCGCTGTTTCTGCGTGTGTTAAGCCATGTGCCACATGGCCGTGTTTAAGGGTAGCAGTGTCCACTAACGCCAATGTTCCCATTGACCCTGGGCCTGCCTGGTCACCTGGGCTGCTGCAGACACGCTCATGGGGCGGTGCTCGTCTCAGGACCGCTGGGTTACTGGTGCAGACTGTGCACCAGAGCCATCATGGTCCAGCTTCCCTTCGTCTGACCTTACAGAGCTGGGTCTCACCTCACCCTTCTGGGCTATATGGAAAGTTAGAGCCTCTCACTCCCACACAGATGCATGTGTATGCATGTACACACGCACACACACACACGCACACACACACAGTCACGGCTGCCTTCTCCTCAAAGTGAATCTTGACAAGACTGGTGATCTAAATAAATAAAGAGACGTATGGAGATATTGCAATACAAGACGCTCTCTGGTCCAAAGAGATGGTTTGCAGGTGTGTGGAATTTGGAATAATGCATGCAGACTGCAGACCCCTGAAGCTATACTGAGTAGCAGCGCTAATTTATCACGTACCGGCCTTTATTTTTTACGTAACCTAAGAAAAATTATATTAAATGACTAGAAATTTCTTTAAAGCAGAGAATAGAGTCTCTTTTATGTTGAAATGAAAACGAATAAAAGCACATTCGCTGGTTAACCAGAAAGCGCTTTACAAAGCAAGTGATCGTCTTTGTGACTGCGCACAGATCTGTGAGCGAACGAGTGGCCTTAGAGCATGACAGTCGCTTGAATGAATCACTAGTCAATTGCTAGTCAAGCATCAATTGTCTTTTTTTTTACACCACAGGATCAGGCGTCAGGTGTGCACATTAAAGTCCCTGAATGCAAAGCATTCGTTAAAGGTTCAGCAGCGTCCGGTGGAAACATACTGTGACCCAATGACCAAGCTAGATCAGTCACTTTGTTCAACATGGTATTTGTTTAACGAAAATTCATGAAACACATTTTTCTTGTTCAGAATTTGTCACTTTCTTTTAAAAAAGAAAAAAAAAAAAGGAAGGAAGTGAGCTAGGTTAATGACAGCCTGCAGGTGTGGGTTTGACTGGTAGTGTGCTGTAAGGGCTATATTTCCACTCTTCTGTTTTATAGCCCAGGGTCAGACTGGTAACCTGACCCCTGGCAGGTTGTCCATCACTTAATTTTTGTTCACTCCTGTACCAGAACAAAGGTTAGATTCAAGCTGAAATACAAACACCTCTTTCTTATTAAAACAGGGCTTTGTAGTTTACTCATTAGCCATTCGTGTAGTGGAGCATTTTACAGCAAGTCATGCTAAAGTAATGTGCTCCGGAGTACAATTTCAGGTGCAAACCTTCAACTCTGTTGCCCCTATTCCGTCACCTCACCTCTCCAATCGACTGTTTGAACGGGGTAAATGTTTCTTTAATTAAAGTTCACAACAGTGCTAATCTAATCCAGAAATGGTCTTGCCTAGAACAGGAAATATGATTTTTAAAACAGTTGACCCCTTTTTCCAAGTCAGTTTTTTATGCTAGTGCACTGTGATCCATGTTAGTGCCATTGCTACAGTCAGACGTAAATTGTACAGATTGTGTTTTATTGTGTAAATCCATAAATGAAATTAGAAAGGTCGATTTCATGCTTTCAGTTTGTTTTTGCCCTGGGATATGTATTACAGAGTGTGAAGAGTAGCCTTAAATGCAAATAGCATTTCTCATTTTCTGTCAATATTTATGTGGTTACAACTATGGAGAACATTGATCTTAATTGTGCTCAGCACCACAATTAGCCGAAACCAGAACTGTGACTGGTGTTTTCTAATTAGGCTTGATAAGTAGCATACCGCTATCTGTCAAATGTGGATGAGACAGTGGATATAAGCCATATAATTAGTCGTGTGACGAATTCGATATCTGAGGGGGGGCAGCACGTCAGGATTGAAGTGTTTAAGGGCTGTCGCTGGCCTCCCCTTCCTGAGGACTGGGAGACTGAATTTACATGAGTCAAGTCCACTTCCTCAAACCGCCGTCCTTTTGTCTGATGTCCCCAGCAGAGCAAGACGAGTCAGCGCGTCTGGGAGGGGGGCTCACCTGCCCCCCGGCTTTCCCATGATTACTGTGTCAGGGAATCCTCTGTTGCTGGTCTGCATTCCACAGACACAAAGTCTCAGACATGATTTGAATCGGGCAAATTCTCCAAAGATTCCATGTAATGACGTGAAATATGAAAAATGCACGGGTTGTGTGCCATATGGTATTGTTACATGTTTAACAATATTTATACTTAACATAAAAAATGCTTATAATTATAACTAACACCAAGATGTAATTTTGCTTTCTATTCCACTGTGTTGAGGTTACTTTATGGTTGTAGTTAAAGTCAAGTAAAGGCTTTCACTTAAACATTTAAGTTCTCTTGTCTTAAAGTTGCACATGATGTACAGAATCTCTTCTGACCACAAAGCCATATGGACCCATATGCACACAAGAGAATTTATGTATTATTGTTCCAAGTGTTAATAACATATAAAGTAATATCAATGAGAAGTCAACTGTGTCACTAGATGGGACATTTACTCTTTTATTTACTTAGAATGGCTATATAGCAGCTAGATCTAAACGTAAATGTTATTATTCATATGTGCCCATGCCCTGTGGTGGGTTGGCGCCCCGCCCTGGGTGTCCCCTACCCTGTGTCCTATGTGCTCTGGGCTGGGCTCCAGGCTTCCCCGCAACCCTCACCAGGAATAAGCGGTTAAGATAATGGATGGATGGATGGATGGATGTGTGCCCATGAGGTTCTCCTGAAGCAGCAAGCGCCCCTGTGTAGATATGGTTCTGTCTTAAAACCTCGGCAAGATATGGACTCATCCCAGTCCTTAGTAACTGCAGAGTTCCTCTGCCCTGTTTTAAGAAGGTGGTTCTTGTACCTGTTTTTTTGTTCAGAAGAAAGTTAAATTTTTAGACATTCAACTTCCTTGTGAAAAGCAAGCTGTCTTTCTGTGAGGTTAAGGTCTTCCTTTCTGTGAGGGGTCAGTTTTACTTAGGTTGTTATAGGCCCTAAAAAAATTGAATTAGATTTTAAATTAACTTCATCATAGAGAGAAGTTTCTGCAGTATTAAAAATCTATTTAGATGGCTAAGGCTGAGGTGGATTAACAAAGATCATTGTCAGGAACTGCTGCTTTGTGTTCTGTCTGTATTCATTTGCTCATATCAAAATGTGTTTTCTGTGTTTCTGTGACTTCCTTTCAAAGCTGCATATATAGACATTATTTTTGAAGGTTTGGTGGTTATTGCAGTTTGAATGTAGTAGCATTGTGTGGTATGTAAACCTTGGCGCTTTCGTACCATGGAATGTCTTTTCTACATCTTGGTATTATTTTTAGGTTAGATTTCCCACCTTAGTAACATTATACAAAAAACTAGGTGTCAGAGTTCATCGTCATAGCTACAGCTGACCCAAGACATTAAATCTCATGCGCGTGTGTTTTTAATGAATAGAACCTGGTGTTTTTAATAGCAAAAATGGTGTTGTGTTTCTCAAAAAAAAGGTGTGAATATGTTATGGTGACACTATGATTTAAAATGGAAGCAGAATGTTTAAGATTGCCAATACTCTTTATGCAAATGCCAGTCTTTGCAACATTTCTGAAATGCATTTTCAGTGTGAATGAAAGTGAAGTATGAATCAAGGGAAATAATTACTTGTTTAGTTTATTCAGCTTTCTCAGTTATTTCTGGGACTGCTACCACTTAATCAGAGGCAGATTTAAATGTCAAGTTTTTGCGGGATTTTGAAAAAAGAAAAAAAAAACATTTTATTTATTATTATTTTTTGAAGTTCTCTGACACTGAAAATATATGATCAGTCATTTACCTTGACACGCTGTGAATAATTTGTGGGCAGCGATGCTTTGGCAGCTCCCCTTTTGGTGCATTTGTTTGAATGTGTCAAAACACGGAGTATATTAACGTAACAGCTTTTCAAAGCTTCTGAGTGGAGAAATCGGGACCATTTTAACTTGGTCCATATGGCGTCTCGCCGACTCCTCTGTTTAAGGGCGCGTTTCTTCACTTGCACGGGCTTTCTCCTGCACCGCCTCGATGAAGCTCCGTACTGAAAGAGCGTGTCTTGTGTAGTTCTGTATGATCCAAATTGATGGAAATGAAACCAACAACATTCAAGGAAAGGGCATTATAGACACCCACTAACACCCAGGGCCCTTCAGCAAGCTGTAGGATTAATATATAAAGCTTGTCCGACTAGGTGCTTGCTTGTGATTTCTTTGAGTCAGAGCGTGATATTCCATGGCCTTTGTTCACAGCTGAAGCTGGAGTTAATTGTAGACAGGGTTAATGCATCTTTCCTTACGCCTAAAAGCCTGTAACATGTGGCTAAAGCTTTCTCAGCTTTGCCTGACGAAATTGCATTTCTGACTTGATCTTTCAGTTACTTTGTAAAGTAATACAATTCCAGTTACCAAAATATATGAAATCTCATCCATAGAAGTAGCAGTATTTTTTGATGTTGAGGTAAATAATGTTTTTTAGAAACCCTGGGGAGTCATTACCAAAAGAAAAATATAGCGCAAGGGTCAACGTGTGAGAGTTTAAGTGTGAGAGCATGTGGACTGGTGTGTCTGGTTAACACGAAGAGACGTGTGTCTGTGTGATGAATGGGTCCCGTGCATTAACCTAAGCGTCTCCCAGGCGGTTCAGTATCGCCACGTAACTGAAGCCTGAGGTGGGTCGCATGCAGGCTTAAGAGACCGTTGACACTGCCCTTGACAGAGCTCTGAACTGTACTGAGGAGGACGGCAGCCTAGGTGCACAGGGCAGCAGCCAGGGACACCTGGCTTTGTTTGTTATGGCCCCTGACTTTGAAGACAAATTCCTCTCAGGAACAACACTGCATCTGTTTCGGTCATTACCATCTGACACGCCACACATCCAAAGGAAGTTGTACTACTCTCCCAAGTGTTGAGCTAGCCTCCCAAGTGTTGAGCTAGCCTCCCAAGTGTTGAGCTAGTCTCCCAAGTGTTGAGCTAGCCTCCCAAGTGTTGAGCTAGTCTCCCAACTGTTGAGCTAGTCTCCCAACTGATTTCAGAATGGCTTCCCTCTTCATGTCACCAGATGAGCTCTGTTCTGTGTCTGTGACTTCACAAAGAGTGACCGTCAGCTCTGTTAAATTAGGCTAATTTTAGTACAAATATGCATTCCTGGTCAGTGTGTTTGACCTTCAGTCGTCTCATACTGTGATGTCAAACAGCAGCACCCCTCCTCACCTCTTTGCAGTTTTTAATCCGTGTTTTGATTAATACTTGGTGTCATGTAAAAGTTAAATACACCCTAAATATCATGAAAATGTTAAATGAAAACGCCAGGCACTGCTTGTTACCTACTTGTCTGACAGTGGAACATGAAAATGTTTGGATTACTATCTAGTTTAAACAAAAGAAACATTATTTGGTACATGTTTGTTACAGTAATAATGTCCTACGACAGACCCCGTTTTGACTTCTCACTTAAGATTCGCTGAACTGAGGAAGAGTTTTGCTTCAAACGTTTTCGTTTCATCATTTAAAACATGGTAAGTAAAATGAAGCAACGCAGGACAAAAGGCCTCTTCGTATTTCGCCGGGTGAAACGTGTCCTCGCGCTAGGCCAACCTCTGCTCTTCTCAGAGGCAGATAAGCACGCACAGCGCACATCCGTGTCTTCGTTTTTATTGGCGTTTTACACTACGCATGAGGTCTGTTTCACTTAACAGAAACAATTGTAGATGTTTTGTCTAGGGCTAAAATCCAAACGGGCTGTCGTGTTTCTGCCGCCAGCGAGCGTGCTGCGTGCACGTAGCTTAGCGGGAGCTCGCCGTTTGTTTCACCACACGTCGGGCCTCTTCATCGAGCCGCTCTCTGTTAGCGCCGATCTTATAACGCTTGGAATTTACTTCATTCCGACTTGAGACATTCCTAATTGGAATGTTTTTCTAAAACCTAAAGTGTTTTCACAGCTTACCTGAATTCATTATCGTGAAAACAAATACTCGGGTGGGGCAGAATGGGTAGAACAGAATGCAGTGGTTCAGTATGAAACGAGACAGGGAAAATAATGACGGTTTCCCACAAGGAGCCTAATCAAAGGTGTGAGAAACGTTATGATGTTCATGGACATTAGGGTGCAGCCAGGGTGCATAAATTCAGCAGAGCTCGGTAAGGAGACACAGCCACAAACTGAGCCCGCTCCGGCCCTCGGAGGTATGCCGGCTGTCATAAATAAGGGCCAAAACAGCCCTTGTTAAAACAAAAGACACAGCAATCAGTTTGACTTTCATGTTAATGCATTGCCTCTAAGAGCACTGACAGTAACAAAATGCGCTACGCATGAATTGTGGAGACGTACTGTAATTGTAAACAGGGATGAATGCTGTCGAGATGCGGTTGATTTTGCAGAATGTATGTTTCAATAAATTATCAGATATTTCCCCCGCCTGCTCTATAGGGTGTTAAATTTGACGTCGTCGTATTAGTGAGGGCTGCGGCTTGCATGGAATATTCTCACTCAGCAATGATTAATGCAGACAAACTTAAATCAGGGGAGAATGCATTTAGATTTAGAGATTGAAACAATATACTGTATGCAATACTATTGCAAGCAGTATAAATGTTTGTATTTTTTGGTTTCAATTTAAGGGAAAAAATAAATTTTCTCTTTGAATGCATATAATACCAGATCAAAACCACATGTTGTGGAGGAAAAAATTAAATAAACTGGTTCCATTTCTCAGAGTGACTCATTTGGTGTCGTCTACTTTTCACATTCTGTGATCTTTTCCTCAAGCTGGGTTGTGAGATGAAGCTGGTGGGGTTAATAACCCAAGCTGTGGTGAACAACAACAGGTCCTGCTGCCCCAGAGGTGTCCGACCTGCAGACTTTCGATAGACACTTCAGGTCATCGCCCTCTGGGCCACGGTGGCACCCTCTGTCTTTTGTCCCTAAGCTTGCCTCATTGTATTGACAGGTAGGGTTGAACTTGGCTTTGCTAGTCCGTCTGAGATTAATTCTCTTCCATGGCGTCTTCGCTGGGAAATGTAAAACACGGTGTTTCTGCTGTGTGTGTGTGTCTCTGCGCAGTAACAGTGCAGCGGGCGTAATGCCGTAAAGAGGAGCATGCATCTCTTCTCTTGATGCGCTTTTCCTCTTTAGGTCGGTCTGTGTCCTGTCGTCCATCTTGTGACAGAGGAGAAGCCAATTGCGCAGAGTGCAGTTTTGTCTTAATTCCCCTTCTGTGTTTGAAGATCTTGTATTGATTTTTGATCTTAAAAGTTCATCGGAGTCACTGTCTTGATCACTGCTCTGCCTGTGAATTCCCCCTATGGGCAACAGGCTGACCTTTAGATTTGGAAAAATAGCTCAGACACCCCCCCCCACTCCACCTTACTCCCAAAAAAGCCATCTTTTCTGGGTGCCGCATTTTTACTTTTTTACAAAAACAATAACGGACACGTACAACACTAGATGTGCTGCTAAGACAAAGCGGGCCGTGACAGTGGGAGTCTGAAGTAGGACCACTCTCCCACAACCTGTATTTTTCATCTGCGGCTACGTTCAGGCAGTGCTAAATTACCTGCAGTCAAGTAATACTGGAAGGTTTGTCATCAGAAGCTCATGCTGACTTTATTTCATTGAAGAAAGCTGCCTGTCTCTCTGTGATGGAAAGCCGCGCGTTTAAAGGCTCATCGTCCGTATCGAGCAGAAACGCATGGAGAGGTCGTTCTGTCCTAATTCTCAAACACAGAGTTTGACGTGCGGTACGTTTTGTGTCAGCCCCCACTTTAGCATTTGCAGGAGAAAACTGATGTTGCACCTTGATATGGAATTTTCTTGTAATAGTGGTCAGTTTACAGGAGGTCATCTGTTGAATAAACTAAAAGGGAAAAGATACAGTTAAAATCCAGTGACAGCTACACGTATGCAAGAGAAAAGTAATATTCGATGTTTTATCGCTACACCTCTAAAGAAGCTGCTCCGCTTTAAGTTTTGGGTGGAGATGTTCTTATCTTAGTCTTCCCCAGGAGTGGGGGCACAACCAGCTTTTATCACTCCTGTTTTGAAAAAAGTTCTAGTGCAGTTCGTCTGACACGTACTTCTGAGATTTCTGTCTAAATCAAAGTCCATCTCCTCTGGGCATTTAGCTGTCATGCCTGTAAAAGTAAAATTGATCATTTTAAGTACAGTATTCAAATTTGAAGTGAAAAACAAGTGTACAGCAGAATTTTCATAGTGTACAGATCTTGTTTATCGTAGTTACTTTAATGTCTGCATGTAGTACAGACATGAAAATATAGTAGGTTGATTGTGTACAACAGTAACAGTGGTTGTATTTTCTATTAAAATATTGTCCTGAGCTGGAGTCCGGAGGCTGGCTTTGGCTCTACACTCACTTCATGACAGTCATGTGTGCTGGGGTAAACATTGATGGTAAGCAGGTTTTGTAAATAGCTGCTGCTTTTTTCATGCAGTCTGAACTGTTGCCAAAGTTTGCAATTCAATTGAGAGCCAGGCCACTGATTCACATCGTGCAAACAGCCATTGCAGGACATATGACAGCAATAAAATGTGAAATTATCCAGTTCATTTTTGACTGTTTAACTATTAAGAGTGAATCCCGGCAGTATCTATGTAAAAGCGAGTCTGAAAGGTTAAATTTCATGTGCTTTAAAGTAAAACCTGGTGCTCAGAATTGCTTCTGGTCAGTTGTCTGGGCCAGATATCTGTACTATCATCAACTGGGCTGGTAGTCTTAAATGTGTTTTTTCTATAGTACATCACTGCATTTAACCCGTCCCCTGAGGGGAGCAGTGGACAGCCAGCTACGTGTGGCTCCCAGGGAGCTAGCAGTTAAGTGTCTTGCTCAAGGCCACACCTAGCTGGACTGGAATTTAAACCGAGAGACATCTGCATCCCAGTCTGATGTTCTGCCCATGATTATCGGGTCGTTTTGGTCCGTCTACAGCCAGTATTGACAGTAGACGGGATACAAGGCCCAGTTTGGCTGCGTGTGTGCGGTGATGTAGAACAGACTCTCAGAGGAGAAGGCCCTGGCATTGCCTGTCTTGACCCTGCTGAGGAAGCCATCACAGAAATTGCCAGAGAAGTGGGCTGTGTTGGGCATGTCAGCTGTGACACAGTGAGTGTGGTGCTGAGGTGTTCACCACTGAGGCCTGTCTTATCAGATCGAAGGAAATAGTTCTGATAACTTGGTGTGGAAATGTTAAAGCTGCTTTCCAAACACTTTCTTTTTTTGTGGATGGTGGAGGCAATAAATTTTCTATGTTTAACCCTACTTTTTCAGATAGCTAATCCAGTGTATACTTCATGTTGGCATTTGTTTCTCTTCAGCATTAGGAAATGCAGCTTTGTAAATCTGTCATGGAAGTATTTTTAGTGTTACAAATTATTTACATGTTTTAAAAAACTCGGTGAGTAGGTCAGTAAGCAGGCATTCTTTCCTGATTGAGTATTGCCTCTGTGTGAATATTAACGATTTTACAGAGCTGCTTGCCGAAAATGCTGTTGTCACGCTCCTATCCTGTCTAAAGAAACGATTTAGCATCTGAAATGTATGACAATTTGCTGCAGGTGTTAGAGTTTAACACTGAGTTCTTTTGAACTACCGCTGATATTTGAGCCTTTACATCTTTTACGTTTTCTATCTTGACGTGTTTTTGTCCCAGCTGTATTGCTTTAAATCTGATTTTTTTTTTTTACCCCAGTCTTTTACATTTTTTTTTAAATTTCAACATCTGTAATCTCTAGAACATTTTCATCTTATCATTTTCATAATATGTTCTGGACGTGATTCTGGGGACAGTTATAATCTAAGGTGTGTGTACACTTCTTGCCTGAAGAGCGTTTCGTTTTCACTCTCAGGACACAGAGAACTTCAAAATGGACACTTTGTCTTTGGTTTTGTCATAGTCCACCCGAACTGTGAAGTTCCGCGCTGTGGTTCATGTCAGTACACTTCATTCAGGAGAAAGGTCAGGTGGAAGGGGAGCTGTTCACAGTCTGTCCACGGCAGGAATCATCTATGATACACCAACAAATGCACTGGGTCCCATGTCATCCCCACAACCCTAAACACCAGGGGAGACTGCAGGTCTGCACTGCCTTTTCCATCCTGGGCTTTTGTGTCTTTGTCACCTGAGAACAGTAAGATTATTAAGGGTCTTTGTGCTACATGTATTGAACGTTGATAAGGGTAAATGGGATACTAATCGTGAAACATCTGTAGTGGTTTTCTGGTGCCCCTGTGTATTTTGGTGTATGTTTCCTCACTTTGGTCTGCTTGGATTTTAAGGGTAGTCCTATGCCTAGAAAACAGTTTGTTTTTTTTATTATTACTTCTGCCTCCTTTCACCAGTTCATCTCTAATTTGTTTTCAGTTTCATCAAAGCCTTGAACCATTTTACATATAAGAGATGTGAGTGACATCACTGCTGAGCAACCAAACGGCATTTTCAATAATATCCTGCTGCCTACGTTGGTAAACCTTGCTAAACATTCTGTAAAAATAAACATGAATGCTTAAAAACTTGTGTAAATGTACACAAGTCATATTACATCCAATGTGGTCACATCCACTACATCTACATTGTGTGAGCCAGCAGGCAAGGTGTTAGGTTTTTCTGCTAGTTGAATATGCACTAATTTGGTTTTTTCCAAAAAATAATGTTCCTGAATTATTTGCCAGTGGGGATTTATAACCAAAATTCATCAAGCCTTTTTTATGTTCCGTGACCAAATATTGCATGTTATTGTATGTTCAGGATTCAATTAGAGTAGGATTTAGGAGGTTTGATTAAGATATGTGTGTGTGTGTGTTAACTGGGTATGTTTACTGGCTGCTAGAAGCTACAGAAAATTGCTGATAAAGTAATGACATCAGCAGAACAACATCCTTGTTTAAATCTGATGCTAATTAATAAACAGTTTTCAAATTTCAGCTTAATATTTGCTTTCACAACACTGTTAACAGTAAGCAGAATATAATGGTTTATTATTAATGAGATGGGATTCTAATTGGATTTCCTCTCATTTGTTTATATTTAACTCAGATTCGAGTGTTGTGTTGTGCAGTAAAAATTAGACAAGATGGCTTGGATTTCTCATCACTTGTGCTTGTTCTTCAGAAGGACAGTGACCAAATGTCCCACGGTGAAGCGGCTTACGGTGTCCAACCGAGCTGCCTTTGCCATGTGGGGGGCTTGATGTGGGCCTGTAGAGTTGTGGTAAACTAGCAAAGGCACGGCATGGTCCTGCAGAGTGTGACTGCTGTAAATACCAGATGGGAACGTCACCTGTGCTTTTGTGAAGCACCTGAAGACTGGCCGCCTGTCTCACTTGTGCACAGAAGTGAGGAAAATAGTGAGCCGTTGTAGTTATCAGTTGAATATCTAATGCCGTTCATTTGTTTTCATGCCATGTTTGTGCTCAGAGTGTGGATGAATGCGTTCGCAGGATGTAGTTTGAATTTTTACAAGGAAATGTTCGGTAGCCTGACACACCTTTGCATGCAGATTTATGTTTCGTATATTAAAACCTTTATAAACAATTTATTAAGGGGCATAAATGAAATATGAAGAAAAGTTTGCCTCAAGTCCATGACTTACAAGCATTCCTGTTGTCCGTTACAAATTACAAAAGATGGTTTAGATTTCCTGAACGTTGTGCTTATGGTGTTTTATAGGCCAGTTGTCAGAAATTAATCAGTTTGCTGCATGCCATCTTTGCCCTGTTGAAATCTGCTCGTCTTGAATGGTAATTTTGTGAAGGTATTGACAAAGGAAATTTCCCTTCTCCGATGGACTAATTATCCAGTAAAACATTAGAGCTGGCTGTCTTCATTCCCTGCTGCCTCTGCCAAACTTGCTGCTCGCTGGAGATGCTCTGTTTGCGGCGTGGTTCCTGCCTGACAGGTTTCCGCCCTTGCGCTGTCTTGTCTCTGGGGTTTTAGGGAGGAAGGCCTGCTTAGCGCCGGCTTCCAGCTAATGACACGCAATTAGCTCTGAGTTAACTGAGCCTTTGGCGAGTCTAATTGGCCCTCTGCTGAGCATGTGTGTCTGTGTGTCTTCGGCAGGTGAACGAGGAGACAGTGGAGCGCCTGGTCCAACAGTATCCGCACATCGTATTCAGCACGGTGATGCAAGACTGCAAGAGGACACTGGAAAGAGCCTATCAAATGGGCTGGAACCCCAACAGCTCCAGCGCATTGTAGCCGCTGCTGTTGTCTACTCGGGTACACACACACATGCACACGCACGCACGCACGCACACACACACAAACGCACGCACACGCAAAGAGGAGTATGCACAAACAGATCAACACATATACACGTGTATATAATTACAAAGAGGCCCCAGTGCACAGTATATACACACGCACAAATATCTATATATATGTACATAGGTAAACATGCATTGTAATACACACATTCTGTATAAGTCAGGACATTTTCACAAGCATGCATATGTACATAATCCCACATACTGTAGAAAGACAGTGGGAAATAAGCTCCCACACACTTAGGCATACACAATAGACACCTGTCAATGCACAGTAACACTTGTACTGAGACACCTACACATCCCAGCACACTGAGTCATACTAGCTGTCGAGCATCAGTCAGTTGTCAGGCACACTGACACACCTCTGTTCTCCTTTTTATGCTCAGAAACCCAGGTTTTTTATTGTTCTTTGTGTTTTTTTGTTTGTTTTGCTGTTTGGTTTGAAGTTGTATTTCCACTGGTCTGTTTTGAGTTTACATCAGCTCAGAAACGCATAATGTAACAACAGGCAGGAATCAGTTGCCTAGCAGCAGCAACATCAGCAGCGGCATGGTTCAGCAGTAACTAACCACTGTCACTTCAGCTGCTAGTGAGACCTCTCTTCCTGATCAATAATGATTTGTATGCTTGAGGTGCACAGTGTTTCATGAGAGCCCAGAGACACTGCAGACAGCAGGAGTCTGGGCAGCAAAACCACACAGCTCGCTGTTTTGCTTTTTTAGTACATCTCACTACAAAGGTTGATACTGTAAGGTTAAGTTTTTCTAGAATTTTTAGACCTAACTTTTCATCAGCTATAGCGGTAAAAATGAAAATAAACCTTGATAACAGGGTGATGAGATTGCTGCAATTTCTGGTAAAATACAGTGGCATTGGAATAACAAGAATCCATTACGCCAGCATTGCAGCAGGATTAAAATAAGGACTGGGGTGTTTTTTTTTTTTTTTTTTTCCCCGCCCCAAAACTGAACACCGTTTGGACTTGATGTGCTTTCAGTCATCTGTCTGTGTAATTCTAAGTACCATTTACAGCTGTTGTGTCAGACCTGTTGAAAGGTGACAGGATGTATAACTGCCCTTTTTCAATGAGAAACGCTGTTCAGACGTATGCAATATGTTTGTATTTGCTTATTTTTTTGTTTAACTGTAAAATAGCATACAGAGGTTTTCCAAGGCCTTTAGCCCAGTTATATTACTGTATTCAGTTTTATATAACATAGTTTTGTCACGCACCAGCACAAATGCACACATACATTAGCTGTAAAACAAATTCATTTATTCCTTTGTTTGTGTAATGGAGAAGAGTTCACATTTTAAGTAGTGACATTGAAGTTTTATTTAGTTATTTTTTCCCCCTGGGTATTCAGTTGCCAGTCAGTAATGCTCTTATGCAAATTTCTGGGGTGAATTTTCTGCTTTATTTTCTAACCCCCAAAATGTTTTTCTGTGCAAACAACAAAACATACTGGATTATTTTACATTATTGTAGAGATCAGTGTCCTCTTCCCAGTATAATTTTCAAGTGCACAGACGTGAATCAGTTAAATTATTTTTCCTCCCATCATGACCGACGGACAACTTTAACTGGAATATTTCTACATTTTAACTTCGTGGGCTTCCTCTTTTCTTGTTAGGTGTCCTTATCTATGGTCCCTGGTTTCTGCACACACACAGGTTTCTTCTTCATAAAAAGAAAAGAAATACAACTTGTCCACCGTTTTCCTTTATCTTCCCAGTCAGGACACTGCTGCTAATCTGGGAATACATGTTTGTTTTCTGCAAAGCACTTTTATGTTAACTTGTTTTTTTAACCTCTTAGTTATGGACTGGCAGTTTTTGAAGTCTTTGTACCATATCCCATCTACAGGCGCCCCGCCCCCCCCAGACCCCTGTGGGGGGCCGGCCGCTTGGTGATTTGTTTTTAATCTTGCCCCTGTGTCCGCCAACCTTCCCCCTTTCATCCACCCCCCCCGACACAAATCAAACACCCCACACCTTAACACACAAGCCCTCCTCCACGCACGTCCTATATAAAAAAAACCGACCTTACCTCACGTCTGCAGTCCGTGAGAGAGAGAT
>JABJVR010001097.1:0-19807 GCA_025773905.1 Chitala chitala
TTTATGTTAAAGTCAAAAATGTTGTTGTTACCACCCATTCATTTGTTTATTATTGTTGTTGTACAACACTAATTTTTTTTTTTTTTTTTTTTTTTTTTTTTTTTTTGAGTTTAGAATACTACCTTGTATTAGTGACACAATGGAATTTTCACTATAACCACGGTTAATTGGTTAAACGAATAAACAGGTTGCATTGTAGAAACAAGGTTTATGTAAAAATTAAAATCAATTACTTTTTGACCAACAGGTGATGCTGTTTTTTGTCTACATAATTCTATAAATGTGCTTGATGCCATGTCTTGAACTCATTCTAAACATTTAACTTGTTACTACTTTTTAAGGAATGGAGACCATATCCACACAAACTTCAGGGACATGTACCAGCACTTGAGGAGTAATGGATATTTTGTTGAGGTGCTTGGTGCACCCCTTACTTGCTTTGATGCCAGCCAGTATGGTAAGGAGATGTACCCATGCTTAGTGTAATGGCCACGTGTGAATCAGAATAAGGTTTATTGCTAAGTATGTTTTCACTTACTTGGAATTTGTTGTGGTAATGTGGTGCGAAAACAGTTTGGAGAGGAAGAAAAAACATAGAGGTAGGAAGTGCTACAAATAGACATATAAAAATTTTAAGAAAACAATACAGCATGTTAAATGAGTAAATCAAAAAGACCACTTTGCAAAAAACAGTCAGGCTGAGGTAGGGAGTATACGTACTGTGCAGATGGAAATGCAACAAGTTCTGTTAATGAACGCACTGTGTTGGAGTTTGTAATGTCTGTATTAGGATTGTCAGCGGGGGTCTTGGGCCATGTTGATTAAGGCAGCTATAGATGGAAGGAAGCTGTTTTTGTGCCGTGTTGTTTTGGTCCTGATTGACCTCAGCCTGTTGCCAGAGGATAGTGTCGCAAAGAGTTTGTGTGGCTGCCCACTGCTCCCCCCAGGGGCATGGGTTAAATGCAGAGAACACATTTTGTTGTGTAATGTATCTATATGCAATTACAACAACAGCTGATTATTTTATTATTGTCTGGCAAGTTGAGTTCTTGAGCTGCCACAAGAAGTACAGCTTCATTGTGTGTGCGTGTGGTGAGCGAGGGGCATTGAGTCGCTGGATTCGTATGAGCTGCAAGTGCTAATTGTGTTCAGATTCCCTTATCGCGTTGGCTGTTCACATGTGTGGGTCACCTTCTGTGTTGGCAGGCACCCTGCTGCTGGTGGACAGCGAGGAGGAGTACTTTCCTGAGGAGATAAACAAGCTGCGGCGTGATGTTGATAACGGCCTGTCGCTCATCGTCTTCAGTGACTGGTACAACACCTCCGTTATGAGGAAGGTCAAGTTTTATGATGAGAACACCAGGTAAGAAACAGCCCCTATACCACAAATGCTGATTGTAGTCATAACCTTTGTACTGGCTCATCTGTGCATCTGACTTGCAGGCAGTGGTGGATGCCGGACACAGGGGGCGCTAATGTTCCAGCGTTGAATGACCTGATATCTGTATGGGGAATGGCCTTTAGTGATGGCCTGTATGAAGGGGACTTTACTCTCGCTGACCACGACAGTAAGGCCAGGACTAAACTGCTCTCTCTGTTGTACATTATATACATCATATATGTCCTGCAGAGTGCAACACTTAACATATTATGAAATGCAATTAACATAAATGCTAGAGATGCTCAGCTCAATCTGCCTTTAAATCCGCAGATTTTTCAGTCTTAATTACTCGAGTGGTGGTCTTTAACTTGGCTGATGGGGGGGGCTAAAAAATTCAGTGGATCATGTTGAATATGTACGTTGTTGACTTCCCAGTCAGCACACACATATAGGCATTTCATTACAGCTGTGTTGCAATGGTCAGTGTTAAATTATTGCACACTGGGGCTATGTAGTGCAGAAAAAGCAATGCTTTCCTTACTAATGTCCTAAATTTTGAAATGGAATGTGATCGTATTGCAATATAAATTACTTCAAACTAACGCGTCACTGTTTCAAAATGCACACCTTTTCGTTCTCAGTGACTTTTTGTTTCGGAAAGAACTGTTTTGCTTCATCTTTGCTAATGAATGGGAATGTCATTAGATGTTTTGCCATCTAACTTTTTGGAGATTTTCATCAAATGCAGAAAATTGCATTTCCCTTTTAAACAGAATGAAAGCGTTATTAACTGGGGAAAAAAATGTTTGGAGTTTGAGTGACCTATGTTTCTCAGGCAGTGTAAGACATTACTGTTTTTGTAAACTATGCATTTCTTTACATTATTGTATCTCAAAGAAAATCGTGTATAGGCACTGAACACGAGCTGCTGCATTGAAGTCAGTTAATTAAAATAATGCTGCTACTAACTTGCATATGACTTATTTATTTTTTTTTTTATCAAAACATAAGGGTTTCACTAACATTGCCAACACTGGAAGATGGTGCAATGAAATTTAATGTGGAGCTTCACCCAAAGGCAGTAATGTAGCCAACAATGAAAACCAATGGGGGCTTTAAGAACACCTAGTGTTTAATCCAAACTGGCTTTCATTATTAGCTTTTATTATTATAATTGATGGAGCACCCCATTAACAATCAATATCTGTATCGAAATGGGCAATTCTAACAACAAAATCAGTTATCGGCATTGGTCAAAAGAAATCTGATCTGAGCATCTCTAATAAATGCATATGGTAATCATCTTGTTGTAAATGGGGAAGCTATAGAATGAGCTGTGACTAGTTCTCAACTCTTCCTTCAGTGTACTATGCGTCTGGGTGCAGCATCGCACGATTCCCAGAAGATGGAATTGTCATCGCCAAGACACTCAAGGACCAAGGTCAGCCTGTTGTTTCCATAGATTTCGAATCAGTCATTCCCGTTGCTTCCCCAACTTTAAATAATTAACATTAATTGTACACTTCCATATGCTTCCCTTCCTGTCCATCTCTCAATTTTTATAGGATTGGAGGTTTTGAAGCAGGAGACTGCTGTAGTAGACAATGTTCCAATACTGGGGCTGTACCAAACCCACTCTGAAGGAGGGGGTCGGATAGCTTTGTACGGAGATTCCAATTGCATCGATGACAGTCACCGACAGAAAGGTAAATGGTCCTGTTCTTTAATTAAAAAAATTAAAAATTGATGCGTTTCCATGTTGCTCACTGAATTCATCCTATAGTAGTGTTGAGAACTTGTCTATTTATAATCTAGTTTAATATGCCTCGTAAGTATCAAAGGCTATGACTACTTCAGTGCATCTCTGTATGGGAAGTTGTGTGATTTCATATAATGATAGAAGTATCTGCTTATATTAACATTATTAGCAGAGAATGTTATGTGGCAGATTTTTACAAAAGGCAGAGTGTTTGTTAGTAATTCTGGGATTGCTGCTCTCCTTCCCCAATCTCTTCCTTCAGACTGCTTCTGGCTCCTGGATGCTCTGCTGCAGTTTACCTCCTACAGCGTGACCCCTACCAGCCTTACCCACTCTCAAAGCCGGGCGTCACTGCCCCCATCAGCATCTGTGCACCCACTCCCTGAGCGACTGGAGGGTAACCTACCACATCAAGATGCCAAACCCCCCATGTTTCTCATGTTAGTGTCACCTAATCCTAAACACTTTCCTTTCCCTCTTGTGTAGGTAATCACCTTTATCGCTATTCAAAGGTGCTGGAGGCACATCTAGGAGACCCAAAACCTCGACCCCTTCCAGCCTGCCCTCACCTGTCCTGGGCCAAACCACAGCCACTTAATGAGACAGCACCCAGGTGTGCCTTTTTTAGAAATGGAATGTTGTTAGTGATTTATTGCTCCTGTGTGTCATATAATCATCTGAACTCATTTCCCGTAAGAGTGAATCACTTCTCTTCAGTCACTCATAGTATAACTACATACAGTACAAGACTGATTCTAAGTGTAAATACCTATATTTGAGTGTACCTTGTTAAGTGTCACCACTTGCATTTCTATGGTCTAAAGGTTTAACCCAAAATTTGGTCTCCCTCTTTGTAAGCAGTAACTTGTGGAAGCATCAAAAGTTGCTTTCCGTCGACTTGGACAAGGTGGCGCTGCCCAACATACGGCCGTACAGACCCCAAGTACGACCCCTTTCACCGGGGGAAAGCGGTGCCTGGGATATCCCTGGAGGTAAGTCCCGGGCCTCCAGTGTAATGGTCTTATGAGTTTTATAGAGCTGTGTGCGCTAGTTCTGGTTACTGTCTCTCTGCTGACCATTTACAAATGTTGCGTTAATGTCGTAAACCACCTTAACAAGGCTGGCAGCTGTTGCCTTTGTCCTTGCCACACTGTTCATGGTTTGTCGTTTAGGTATAATGCCTGGGAGATACAACCAGGACGTGGGCCAGACCATCCCGGTATTTGCTTTCCTGGGAGCTATGGTGGTTTTGGCCTTTTTCGTGGTCCAGCTCACCAAAGCCAAAAGCAAGCCCAAGAGGAGGAAGCCGCGTGTCAAGCGCCCACTCTTTCTTCAGCAGCTTCATCTGCAGCCTCACAGCAGCAGAACACCCAGTGTGTGAACTGGCTGGGCTGGGCTGGGCTGGGCTGGGCTAGGCTATGCATGAGGGAGGACCTGAGGCAGGACTCTACCTGGAAACATGACACTTGAGGTTGGAGGTGAAGGCAATGAGCTGACCTAACGAGTGTCACAACTTCATAGGAATGCTTGATGAAAAGAGACTGCAGTTCACCAAGATGGCTGGGGAGGAGAAATTTGCTTTCATTCCACTGACCAAATACAAGAATCGCCTTGACTCCGCATTCAACTTTATGTATTATATATTTATCTTTTTTAATTATTGCTACAAGTGTACCATCTTCTCTGGGACTCATTTACAAAGAGAAGACCCTAATGGTTGTTGGAGATGGACTGAACATCGCTTTTAGAGATGCACATTTGGGAAATGCCTCCTGCTTTTTACTCTTGGTTCATCCCCATAATGACAGTTATTTATAATCTGTCCATCTGTTATTGAAAATGGGCTTTACCATGGCATTGTAAATATGCGTTATGATTTTCACCGTTGTTGGTGGAGTTGGGGTTGGGGAAATCCCCCTTTCCCCAAAATGTATATCTTACAAATTATGAAGCTGAAATTGAGTCCTGTTTTTATTTCACACATTCCTGTTCAAATGCACTAATTTTTCTTCCTAAGTGAGAAAGGTGTGTGTGCGTGTGCACGCATGCAAGCGTGTGAGCAGTACATTGAGGTAGTTTTGTACAGGGAGGCAAAGAAAAGTTTTTATTGGCACAAATTAATGGCAAATTTTGAAAACGCACTCACACACAAATTGTCCCGTTTCTTGTGCTGGTCTTGCATCAGTCCTCAGCAAGATTAAGACCACTTTGCACATCCACCAGGTCAGTCACTCTTAATGACTATCTAGAGCTGAGAAAGGGATGAGGAGTCAGGAGACTGATAACTGCACCAATATGTTGGGATAAATCTGTAGTGAAACAGGTATACGTTTGGAGGGTGAGGTATGTTGTGTTGCATACAGAGAACAATGTGAGTAGAGCGTACGTGCGGCCTCAATCGAGCAAAACCCCATTCCTAGTCAACCAGGTATGTGTTTGGGTGTTTAGGTGTTGGCAACACACAACTGTTGTGCAGAACATCTGTGCCAAACACAAGTTGCAGAAGCATGCTTCTCAGCAGGCATTATTGTGAAGATCAGCACTTCAAGGAAGTAAGGTTCTGGAATACGATCACTGACATTTTTGTCATCCTACATAGTTACCAGTTGCAGAGTAAACAGCCCCTGTGGAACACACCTATATGACTGGTAACTGGTCTAGCCCTTGTACTGGATACTCTCTGCACTGCTTGTTTGTTTTATTGCAGATCATGGGACTTGTCTATGCAGATTGATAATACCTAATTTTGTAAAGTCACAAATGGGAAAGAAAATGTACATAAATGTGCATTTCATGTTTCATTTTACATAACATGGGTGTGTCTGAGGAAAAACTTGGGATGTACCAGAGTCGCGTCCAACGTTTCCCATGCAACATACTGCAGGTTACGGTTCAAATAAAAACCAAATTTTAATATTGTGGTATAGATTGCTAATCTCCACAACAAGCACTAGTAATTAGGCTTTACTGTGGTGTCATTAAGTCTGAAAATATTCATAAACCATTTGGTAAACATGATGCAAACTCTGCCAATACTATCAAATAATATAAATTCAAGTTCTGTGCCGTTCATCGAGTAAAGAGGACAGCTGGAGCCGATACTGTCAAACATACGATGTAAAGACATCCAGTAGTGGCCAACGTATGTAGAGTGGGGTAGGTGGTGCGTAACTAGAAGAGGGTGTCATATAAGCACCTTCCTCACCAGGGGGCGTAAAGACAGAGCTCGGCGCTATTTTCCGTAGTTACGTAGCTACGTAAATGCTACAGTAATGTTGAATTAAAGGAGTCCGTTAAAATAATACTTGTCCCGTGTTTCTCACCTTGTCGGACAGTGTGCTACGTGACTCATTTTCTTATGTGAACCAGTATGCGTTTTTTCTCTTTGACTTTTCGGAGCCTTTTCAAACTTGCTTTGTGAAACACCTCTCCAAACTGACAGCAGTCGCTTAGCAGAAAACTTAAATACTTTTCTATCAACGTGAAACGACGACGCGTTTATTCTGCTGATTGTCTCAGTTCACTTGGCCAGTCTCCTTCAGTTTCACCTATCGAGAGATTTTTTTAAAAATAGCAAATGTATGCACATGCCTGGTTGACCTAGGTTGAGCAGGACAAACGGACAGCTTCATAAAAAATATATAGTAATAATAAAATAATAATGTTCATCAGTCATTAGCGTTTCCGATTAGTAGATCACAGACGGATGTATGAAAATGCATTTAATGCGTAAATGACTGTAATGTTTTTTTGTGTCAGGTTTTTTTCTGTAAGTGTTTTATCAATTGTTGACATATTTTAAACCTGCCACGAAAAGGTCTTTATTTCTACCTAAGAATGAATGAGTCGGTAAACATATACATGTACAGGTCCCAGGATAACCAAATTCAGTACTGCACTGGGAATTAAATGGTGTACAGTCACCATTGGCAAGTCTTCGGGAGTTTTTGCTGTGGGATTGAACGACTTGTATTTATACTCATTATCTAACTGTTTCTATGACACCCCCAAAATGGCATGAAATGAATATAATGCGCATAAATGTGATAGGTACCATGGCAAGCCATAGATAATCAATATTGAAGAAATGTTTATAGAGTATTTTCACACTGGATTTTAAGTATGGACATTACAACATCGTGCCACTTAACTCATGGATCGAAAATAACTCGCATTAAAAATTAAAACGTGTTATAAGAGCATGTAAAAATCTACATTGTTTTACCTTTTGACAATTTGAATTGGGTACATATACAATCACATGAAATATAAACACAAAAAACATTTCATGACCGTTTCGCCATTGTCTTAGAAATCATTACTTCCAGTTTGTAAGTATTAAGTTTGAAAACGTTTTAAGCACTTAGAACTAATATTACCAGTAGCAGCCCCGTGGTGGGCTGGCGCTCCGTGCTTCCTGGGATGGGTCCAGGCTTCCCGCGATGCTGAGTTAGATATGCGGTATGGAGAATGGATGGATGGATGGATGCATAGATGGATAGATTCACAGTAGCGCATCTTCTAAAATGTTTTCAGGCACTTTGTATTGAGATGCGAATTCTTTTGCCTGCAGGGCAGTAGCTCCTCCTCCTGGACACAATCATGCCGAGGCTGTAAATGTTGCTGAATCACAGTTGCTCAGCGACTACTTTTTTGCTCCACCCTGGCCTTGAAGCGAACCAATGGCAGTATTCTGCCAGCACTGAAAGAGAGCATTTAAACAGCGCAGAAGCGTGTTGCACTCAGACAACTACATTCCGCTTACATTCCCCAATTTGCCTTGTGTGATACACGTGCTGCATCACTAACAAACGAGCTTTGTGACACTTGGCTGATCGCTACCAGGTAGGGACACCTGTTCGCCTGACAACTCTTTGAAGTGTACTGTTTATTATGTGTGAGTTCTCGTTACCTGCAACACACTGTTAATAACTGTGTCAGAATGAACTTAACAGGTAATAGTGCCAGTTGAGGAAGTGGATGTGTGTATTGTGTATGGGGTTTGGCATGCTTTATTACATTTACCTTTATCGGTCATGAGACTGCAACGATAAGGCTGAGTTTAAATATGGAAGCCAGGAGCATGATATCCTAAACTTGTGAAATGATTTTTTCAGACACTCCCCTCCCCATATCTCGGGAAATGTTTATAATGTATCTTGACATGATTTCATATCAGATAATGTGCCATACTACATTAGAATCCTTTGTTTTTAAAGCACTCATTCATTTTTAAATGTGATCTCTTTGTGACGGTTAAGAAGAGTATTCTTCCACAGGTGCTGAATAATGGTGTATGTACACCAGTATTAATGCTAATGATGTACACATGATTGAATAATGATATTAAAACCAGGACATTGTGATTGGCAGTGTGTTTGTAAGCTTAGATCCTATCTGTAGTGAGAGTGACAGTGCTGTTCTTTAATTCTGTGGCTAATCTTAAAAACACATGAACATAATGATATGTTACTTCAGTGACACAGGCAGTGCATCATTGGATACCACCATGACTTCACATCAGCAGTGTGACCTGGGGCTACAACCTTGCAACCCCATTCCAGTGGTAATTATCGGTAAGGCCTGTTAACAGACAGTTCACCATCCTGCCACTCCATGGAATTCCAGATTCTGTAAAAGCTTTTGAATCTTATGTTTGAAAATATAAAGGATTTGTTTACTTTGTTTTATACATACCTGTGTCTTTATCAATACAGCATGTTATATCCCCTTCAAGATTAAAGTCACGCTGAAAGACAGCAGGTTGGGTCTAATTGAGTGTTCAAAGTTCCATATGTCAGAAGTGAATGATTCACAGATCCTGAAAAAAAGATGTTGGATTAAAGTGGGTCATGGTGATGACCACACACATGCCGCTTCAGTAATAATTAAGATCAATTATATCATTTCAGAAATATTTCACAGGTTGCATTTTATTTGGTGTACTGTAATATATTCTGTGGTTAAACTGAGGAAGATTTCAGTGTTTACATCAAGGGAAAATTAAAACACCAGTTGAGCAGAATTTTAAACCGATGATACAGAATCCAAAACTAAATGCTTCAATATGTAGTGATGGTAATTTTTGGTAATATATAACTGAAAATGGATCACTGCAAAAACTGATTTGCAGAAAACAGTATGTGCACCTTGGCTGTAGAACCCCCCTCCTCCATTGTGATTTCATTGTGTGTTCTGAAAAATATTTATCCTGTTGAACTAATGTGTGTTGTGTCCAGGGAATGGTCCCTCTGGAATCTGCCTGTCTTACCTGCTGTCTGGGCACAGGCCCTATGTGAACAAAGGAGTGTGCCATCCTAATCCCATCCTCCATCGGAAACTTCAGGAGATCACAGGGCAGTGTCTTCTGGACCAGGTAGCGTGTTTTTGCCATACCTGTGCATTCTGTGCTTTTAACTTTGTGTTGCCTACACAAGCTGAAGCCCAATTCTGTGTAAGGGGCTTGCACTGTGCCTGCAGCATGTTTTAATTATCATTCAGAAAGTGTTCTGTGCCAGAGTGGAGCAGGTATTGCATTTCAGACTGGATTTCGACACTACTGCACTGTTTAAATTTTACTGGCTGCCGCTCAACTTATAATGACAAAGTGTTTATTCTTGAATGGTGTTTTGCTACATGTTCCATACATTTGATCCAAAATCGGCGTGGCTTTCTATGTGCGTGACTTACTGTTTTCCATCACTGCAAGATCAACATGTTCTTAGGTCTGTGTAAGTACAGAAAAGGGGTGTCTTCGGTTCTCATTCAGGGATGGAGGTGTATGACTCTGTTTGAACTATATTAATGTGATAGATGCAATGTGGAACAGTTTTCCTGGTGTTTACAGTACACAGGCCTTCCTGCCAAGCCACAGCAGACGTGATTGGAGAAGAATGTAGAGTTGCCAGATTGTAGACATTACAGTAATTTGTGCAAGCATGACTGGTTGATCCCAGTGATACTGAGCCCCAGTGTCGTGATTCTGCAGGACCTAGAGTACCTGTCTGAGGGCTTGGAGGGACGCTCACACAGCCCCCTTGGCCTGCTGCTGGATGCGCTGCTTCGTCCAGATGGGGACCTTGGGGGGTCAGCAGAATCGCTGCTTACCTGGCATAAGGAGCCCAAGAGGGAGATAATACACCTTGTTCTGGGAAAAGGTCTAATAGGAGGAGCTTGGCAGGTTGGTCCATCTCGCAAACCACAAAGCAGTCTTTCTCTAGAAACGTAAAAGCATCACAGATGCCAACTTTTTTTTATTTCAAAAATATGTAGAACTTGCCTTAAGAAACATGAAAAGCAAAATTTTTTCCGCATTTTAAAAAAGGTGGGGGAGGTATGATGTTCACTTGCTTTTTTTCCCTATTTATCCCAACATATTGGTACAGTTATCAACCAATATTTTTTTTGTTTGACTTGGCCTGCCTCGGTGACACACCCTGATTCTCAAGAACGGTGTTTGCCATAGTGCTGTGGGTTATAGTCTCAGTCTCTTCACCACGTTATGAGCTTTGGATTGAAAATTTTATTTAGAAAAGAACTGGCTTTTTGTATTGATATTATATTGTTTGTGTCTTGTATTTGCAAGTTAGGGTTTTTTTTTAACTTTCTAATTGGCACATGCTTCTTATAAGGGATATACTATGTTTTTTTACTTTGTGTACACAAGGTGGCTAACCTTAACCCTACACAAGGTTTTCTGGAACTTCTTGCTTTCACTTTAACGTGCATAACTTTTTTTTTTTTCTCCACACTAAAATTGTATTGGCAGGTACAAAAAACATCTATGAAAAGACTAAATCATGGCTCTATAGCATGAAGGGGCATGTTTTTATTGTATAATTTGCTTAATGTTATGAAAGCTGTTTGGAAAAGAACCCTCTTGATCCTCGACATGAAAACCAATTTTCATGCGTGACGAAGCCCTATTGGAATTTTATATATTATTAAGGCTTTTCAAAGAAAAGACCTGTTCTCATCACACAGCAATACTGACTTCATGCCTGTACCTGTTCAGACATAAAGCACATTGTACAGATGTTGTATGTGCACATATATAGTTATATAACAACACTAAAGTCAGGTGATTGTTTGTGATTGGCAGTGTGTTTGTAATCTTATATGCGCTCTATAGTAATAGTGGCAGCGCCTTGGCTTATCTTAAGAACCAGTTTTTTAAAGACTCCAGTGCGCATTGTTCAGTTGTTGCAAAAAATTCAGTTGTGCAAACTGTAAGGAGTGGTTATATAAGCTTCCAAGCGGAACTGAATTGATAATGGGTGACTCTGTGTTCCATTACCGTTAACTTTGAGTAGGTGTCACCATGATGCAGCAGCAGAGCCCCACCCAGTGCTCTGCTGTCCCATAGCATCCATTATATCTCATTTTGAATTTGATGAGACTTAATCATTTGTACAATATGTCCATCTCGTGTTTCGTACTACATGGTAAAATGCTAACTTGCATAATGTTGCATTGTCTTATGTGTGTTGGTGAAATAACTTTTAAAACGTGTGCCATATAAACAATGTATTTATAGAATACTACATGTATTCAGTATCTTCTACCTGCTAGTGTTTTCTTTCTGTCAGCCCACATGTTGTCAAGGATAATGTGGTTCTAAATAAGTACACAGTTTGTCTTGTCTTGTTCTGTCTACCCGCCCTCCCCAAAAGTCAATGGAAGGCTCCATGGTTACCCTCAGCCTGGGAGAATGGATGGAATTGCCAGACCTGTCTTTCAGAGACTGGATGAGCAGGAGGGGAAGGTGGGTGGTGCTTACCTGTTTACCACTTTTCTCCAAGCACTGCTTACTCTTACAGTCCTTAATGCACGTGGCTGACAGTGCATTGAGTGCCAGTCATACAAAATAGAGTGAGAGCCCTTTTGCTATATGGGTAAACAACTCAATCTGACAAATCCATGGGTGATGCAGGATTGCTTAAATATTGTGGGTTGTACACAGTCAGTGAGTCATCTTCTATACCGCTTATTCCTGGGGAGGGTCACAGGGAAGCCTGGAGCCCATCTCAGAACACATAGGGCACAGGGCAGGGGACACCCAGGGTGGTGCACCAACCCACCACAGGGCACACACACACACACAACAGGCAATTTGGACATACCAATCAACCTAACCTACATGTCTTTGGACTGTGGGAGGAAACCAGAGAACATCCACCAAGCACAGGGAGAACATGCAAACTCCACGCACACAGACCCAAGGCGGGAATCAAATCCCAGGCCTGGAGGTGTGAGGCGACAGTGCTAACCACCACGGCACTATGCCGCCTGGGTTGTACACAGTTATTCATTAATATACGTCTTGAATGTATGGACAGGACAGAACTTCAAAGTATTCTTCACAGATCGCACAGTGCTGTTTGGGGGGTGGGTGGTGTTATCACACTGCGTGCTTGCCATGTGACAATTTAATATAATCATTACTAGCACTAAGTACTAAATATTACACAGGACAACATTAATACACAAAAAAATATTGACCTCAGCGTTGATTGGTAGGTTTCATAGCCTTGTTAGTTATAACTTCTCGCCACACCACACACTGAGGGTCTGGGACAGCAGCAGTCCCTTCTGTGATGAATTTGTATTTTAAAGTTTTCATATTTTCAAATTAATGTTTCTTATTTTTGTGACACCTTTCTCCATGTAATCCACTGGCCGTTTGTCAGCCTTGCCAGTTTCCTAATGTCTGACATAGATCTAATGGTGTTACTTAGCAAGACTGCTCGCTTTTGATGTATAGTATAATAAAATTGATTAGACCCATATTTTTTTTTGCTTGAAATATTTCATATTTTGTCATATTTAGGAAAAATGTTTTTGAACATTTTGGAAAAAATTTTATGTGATATGAAATATAAAAAATGGCCTTTTTATTTAAAAGTGCATTTCTCAGTTTACGCGCCCACTGCTTACAGGGCTTTCCCAGTACCTTGTCGTGGACCACGTCTTGGGAAACTGATTCAAATGACAGACGTTAAGCATTGTAAATTAGTGTTCTCAGGATTATAATGCCCAGCATATAGACTTATGTTATTGCTTTATTTTTTAATCATTATTATTATTTTTATGTATTTTCAGGCACCTGAGGAACAATCGTGCCACAACGAGGGACGTAGCGCAGTACTACCAGCACTACGTGCAGGCCAAGTCCCTACAGAGTAACTTCTGCCCCGGCGCTCTGGTGACCTCCGTGCAGGCTCTGCCCCAGGATGAGGCCTGCACTGGGACATTGTTCAAGGTCTGTGGTGTGAGAGAGGTGGAGCACGGATCAAGCAGCTCATTCTGCCTGTACGCACGCAACGTGGTGCTCGCTACTGGCACATATGACTGCCCAGCCCGGCTGGGTGTGGAGGGAGAGGCGCTGCCTGACGTCTTCCATACAATTGGCGAACTGGAGCAGGAGCTGTGTGCGCGGGACCTCGGGCCTGACTCAGACCCGCTGTTGGTGGTGGGGTCGGGGCTAACAGCTGCCGACGCTGTGCTGCTTGCCCACCACAATGGAGTGCCCATCCTCCATGTTTTTCGACGCTCCGTGCGAGACTCTGCCCTCGTCTTCAACCAGCTGCCGCCCTTGATGTTCCCCGAGTATCACAAGGTCCACGACATGATGAGCAGCCAGTCGCTGACCTCCGGTGGGCCATACCACGGTTACACCAGCCTGCCTTGCCACCGTGTGCTGTTCTTCGACTCAAACAGAAAGTGCACTGTGCAAGAATGCGAGACCGGCAAGACCCGGGTCTTCAACATCTCCATGGCCGTGGTCCTGATTGGCTCGAACCCATGTTTGTCCTTTCTGCCAGATGGAGGCCGTGATCTCGTGCTGGATCCCAGCCAGCCCATTAGTGCCAGGCGGAATCCAGTGGACACTGACCCATTCACGTATGAGAGTGTCCAGCAGCCTGGGTTGTATGCCATGGGACCTTTGGCTGGCGACAGCTTTGTCCGATTCCTACAGGGTGGGGCTCTCGGTGTGACTACCTCGCTGTTGAGGAAACAGGAAATGTTGTAGTCTGGACTTAAAGCATTCATAAACACAAGATGGTGGTCATTATTTTTTGAAATACGCACAAATTAGTTTTTATATAAAAGAAAAATGTATGTTAAACACATTGAGATTTTTGTACAATTGTTTTTATATGTATGTTTGATGTATTTTATACTTTTGTATGTTTTATATTTGATACACTGACTTTATATTTGATACACTGAGAAGAAATATGGTGGAAATAGTATACATGTGTTGTTAGGGTTGTTTATTTTGGTTTTAAGTTACATGAGGTCATCAGACTTTACTGGTGTAACTCAGCACAGATGTTCAACATCAAGACAAAACATAGTGTATCCTTGACAGTGTTTGTCATAATTGTGTCATCTGCTGATATAAACTTTATTTCAACGAATTTGTGTTTGGCCTGAGTTATTTATACATGCTGTAAAACTAGTTATATCTTTACTGACTTGGATTGTTATATGACATGCTTTTGTTTAACAGAAGCTCATTATAGATAGAGGAAGATTCAAATTTCCTTCTTTAAAATTAAACTGTGTGAGGTGGGGGGGCTTGAGTGCTTTTGGCAAACTATTTTCTTTTTTCCTTTGTATTTTCCAAATTTTGAGAACCAAGGTTGATTGTAACATAAAAATATGTTAACAAAGCATTTACTGGTTTATTTTAAAACACTTAAAGAACATTGGGTTACCCATACTGGAACAGCTTGTCTGACTTGGTTTGTTTAGTGAATTGGGGCATGGCTGTATCGTTGTAACGTGGGAGAGTTCCAGTGGAATCGCATCAATCAGTTTTATCTTAACTCTGTATGTGGCTATTATGTGCAACAAAAAATGTGTTTGCATAATGTCATTTTGGTGATTAATGTCATGTTTAATTTCATTGCTGGTTAATGTTCATATTGCGTGCATATATGTACATACACAACACAATATATATATAACATTTTTTCTTTTTTACTGGACTTTGGTGTGTGTGTGTGTGTGTATTTTCTTCTCTCATTTAACTTTTCTTTTACCATATGGTTGTTTGTTTTCTTTTTCTTTTTATTGTTCAGTGGGAGACCAAACACCTTTTTTTGTACATTGCAATTTTTTAAATTTCATTGATAGGTATGTTTTGTTAAATTTTCTGTTCTGTTACCATTCCTGTACTGTTTGTTGTGATGTAGTAAATAAAAGAATTAGCACAATACAGCTGGAGTGCAAGAATGCGCAGCTTTATCTGTGCGTTGAAATTTAATGAATTTAACAGCTGGAATTGGAGGGTTAAGAAGACTCTCATCTGACTAACAGAGGCTGCATGAAATACTAACAAAATGTCAGTGAAACCCCTTTTAACTTTTTAAAAGGGAAATGTTTGACTCCAATGCATAGTCCTTACAGTTTTCATATGTAACCCATTAACCCTGGCTACAATTTTTCCACACTCATTTAATAATTTTTTTAAATACAATTTTCATGAAAATTACCAAAACCAAAATCTACTTTATTGTACACAGGATAAGTGGTTTGGAAAATGAATGAAAGGAAAATTGCCTTTATTTACATTATTATTCCAGATTGTGTGGGTGCTGTTAGTCATAAGACCAAGGAACAGGAAAGAACAGTCATAAGATGTTAACTATTACAGCCTCGGGACCCTATCTGAAGTTATATAAATAGGACTTGAAAAATAATACAAGCACAGCAATTAATATTGTGTACATATAGTACATGCTACATGACAAATTGAAAGAATAGCCAAATCTGTGCCATTTCTTAGACCTCAAAGGGAAGTCTAAAGGGAGACTATATGACAGAGCCATGTTCTCACTGTGCAAGGCACTGCATAAGATGGGAGAGGGGACATGTTGGTGAGGACTCACTGCCCAACATTGTTTTACTCATAGTGGCCTTTTTGCTCAGATCTAGTGTAGTATCGCGTTTTTATCACAAGATTGTGCTGTGCTCGATTTTTAATTTTTTACTTTTTTTAAAGAGTTTTTCCACAAGGAAGTCGAGGGGGAATTAAGCCGTAGCAGCTGATGGCCTGACCGCAGCTGCCATGAGGGAACCCTCGATTTTCGTTTTTAGTTTTTTAGGTTTTTTATTTGTTTTACTGTTTTTAGTGTTTTGTTCGTAGTTAGCTTTAGTATTGTAGCTTCAGCACTCCCGAATCTAGGACGAACAAAGACGCTGGAAGGTTCAAAGATGGCGAATGGCTCGGCTGGCCAAGGACCTTCCTGCTCCAGGGCTCAGACAACAACTGGGATGGCGGCAGTGGACCGTTCGGCTGGCGTGGACTCAAGTGAGTGGTGCCTTGGCAGCGGCTCCATTGGCCAGTGGGAATACTCCAGTGGGACCGATTCAGGGAGCAGGCGCAAGCTCGCTGAACTCGGCTCAAATCCACTGGAGGAACATGGTGCATGGGGGCCTCTTTACTGAGTGGGTCCCCTTCATATGGGAGGTCCTATTTGGTGCACTGGGGTTTAAGCTGGAGGACCTTATCTGTGCCCAGTACAATGGTGTGCTAAAGTATTCTGACATTACGTTTTCATCAGCTGTAGTAACCACCAGACCCTGACCACTTGCCAGGGCCACGGCAACAAGGCTGAGGACTGCCTGAACCTTAAGTACAGGGACTATCTCAAGCTGGGCCACCAGGCTTGGGACTGCAAGGGTTTCCATAGATGCTGTAATTGTGGTGGAGAGGAACATGTGGCACACACCTGCCCTGGCTGTGTACTCTCTTACGCTGATGCTTTGGCTGGTGAAGGAGACACGGCAAACACACTACATACAGGGCCAACTCGTAGAGCGGTTCCTGGGGCTCAGGGTGAGGTATGGGGGACCTCTGAGTCTGAGAAATGGCCCTTGGAGCCCATGATGGAGGCTCGCTTTGAGTCCTCATTCCTGGTGGGTGGCTTTGCAACCCCTCAGATCTGGGACTAATAAAGCACAACAGTCGTGGCATCAGCAGCCAGCTGGACTAAATATTGGCTTCACACCCTGTTGTTTTTAACAGAACCTTTTTGTCTGTTAAAGAATGGCCAGGGTGGTCAGTGGGTAGATGGTAAAAACTGACCGCTTTACCAGACAAGTCCAAATGCCTGTAATTTATTGTCCCCAAGATCCACCCAGTGCACAGGGCCCAAAAATAATAACAAAGGAAAAATACAATTAAAGACAAAAAAATCTATAACCAACTAAATAACATAATACATGGATTTTTACAAACCAACTCTGGAGTCCAATCACAGGAACCCTACCAATCACTCAAAGCAACTTAGGAACATCTGTTTTTGAGAAGCCTTATCTGACCTTCTTAAATAGTTGCTTAGAAAAAACCATTTTAATGCATTACAATTATTACAAAATTTATACAAAGCTGCTTAAAATATTCAGACTTTGTAAAGATAAAATACCAACATTTACAACAATCAACATGTCTTTATACAACACAATAAATAAATACATTTACATAAATATCTCTATGGTACAATTCCCACTCCCCTGTCTGTTATGGTTAGATTTGCTCATCAGCCAATGGGCAAGTCCTAAACTACTTTACCCAGTAGGCTTGTGAGCTCGGGTCCTTTGACGGGTGCCCCACATTTCCTGCTCAAACAGACAGCTGGATAAGTTGAGAGAAACATTCATCATTACCAGTTTTAAAAACTTAACCTTTTCAATATCAGATAGCACTTCAGTTGGCCAACCTGAAAGGATTAATTAATATTACATTATATTCTTTTTATCGAAGAAGAGTTCAGTTAACATAGGTTTGTACAATTGTTGCTGGTGGTGTCCATTCACTAGTATTGCATGGAATGAACCAGCATTCCGTTACAATACCCCCCACATCTGAAACAGTGAACACCGTTCAAAGGGAAGCATTCCCCCATACAGTACCTTGGGTGAGACTAGTTTTAACAGTCCACCTTATTCTCATCCTCAGGAATACAGGACAAAAAGTCAGCCACTCTATTTATAGGCCCTGGACTGTGGGTAAATTGGTATGGCTGGATGGACAAATATTACAGTGTTATCCTTGAATTTGTATCCCACATGTTGTCTAGCCACTCTGCAGTACATGATGATCAGTCTCCAACAAGAAATGTCTCCCCAAGAGATGATACCTTGGGGAATGTAGGGCCCACTTAGTGGGCAGGTACTCCTGTTCCACTGTGGAATAACGCTGCTCCCTTGAACACATTTTGTGACTCAAGAATGCCACTGGTCGGTGCCACCCACGCTGATCTTTCTTTTGGCAATGGCACACCTTGTAGGATTAATGTTGAGTCCCGCAACTTTCATTCGACTCAAAACCTGCTTAAAAAGCTCACAGTGGTCTTTCCAGGTAGTACGAAAGATAACCACATAATCTAAATAAGATGCTGTGAATGCACTTAAGCCTTGCAGTACCCTATCCATCTGTCTTTGAAAAGTGGCAGGTGCCCCCTGCAGGCCAAAATGCATGACCCAAAACTGGTATAGTCCAAAAGTTGTCTTAAAAGCTGTTAATTCCTTTGCACTCTCTGTTAAGGGAACTTGCCAGTAACCTTTGCACAAATCTAAAGATGTAATATACTTAACATTACCCAGTCTTTCAACTAACTCATCACTCGGGGGCATTGGATATGGATCAAATCTTGACATGGCATTTAGCTGCCAAAAGTCAATGCAGAACCTAATGGTGCCGTCCTTTTTTGGTACTAGCGCCGCCAGACTGCACCATTCACTTGTGGAAGGCTCAATGACTCCCAGGGAAAGCATGGTCTCCAGTTCCTGCTGTAAAATAGTCAATAAGGAATTTCAGGAATTTTGTGTCTTTTCCTACTCACCAAAGAGTCCCGCTTCAACACAATATCATGCTGTTCCTCCTCGATGTAACCTGGCTTTTTTTTCCACTGCCCTGACAAACAATTGAGGGTTCACAGAGGTTTGTGTAGGATGAAATTCCTTTAATAAGTTCACATAAAAGATCTGTTTCTTTTTACTCCTTTCTGGCATGGCAATCTAACAGATCACTGTTCCAACATTACAAAGCACTTTGTATGGTCTGTGCCATTTTGCCAGTAACTTTCTTCAGTTGGTAACAACAGCAATACCTGTTGGCCAGGGATTAAAGTTTTTTCTCGAGCATTCTGGTCATACCAGTGCTTCTGGTTTCTCTGGGCCTTTTCCATACTCTCTTGGGCTAAAGATGTCATCTGCTCTAACCAATCTCTCATTTGAATGACATACTGGACCACATTTTGCTGTTTGTTCCCTGGGCCCTCCCATAGCTCCCTCAAACAGGTCAAGGGGCCCTCTCACCTGTCTTCCATAAAGAAACTCAAAAGGAGAAAAACCCATGAAGGCTTGAGGAACCTCTCTATAGGCAAACAGAAGGTATGGCAGCCACTGGTCCCAGTCATGTCCCATCTGGGAAACAAATTAGAGGCCAACTGAAATTTGGTTTCGGCGCCGAAAGTTGGCAAATGACGTCTTTCGGCGTCATTTCGGTTTCGGCCGAAAACAATAAGTTAACTTTCGGTTTTATTTCGGTTTTGGCCAAAATTGATACAGACTTTTGGTCGTCAACCGAATGTCTATTTTTAGAATGTTACAGTAGCGCTGTTTGTCACTCCGACTCTGACTGTGGGCCGGCA
>JABJVR010001098.1:0-19802 GCA_025773905.1 Chitala chitala
ATCTTCTCCCAGTTTCTGTGTGTGTGTTTGTTTTTTTTTTTTTTTTTTTGCTTGAGCGTGAGTGTGTTCGAGTCCTCTACCGACCCCCCGCGCGAGAGCGGGGCGGGTGGGGTGGGAGAGAGGGAGCCTGCACAGACGGAGCCATGCCTCCTTGAGTTTGTCTCCCACTCAGACAAACTGGCTCCTTTTCACACAAAGGCATTCATCAAATCTGATGGAGTCCAGCTGGTCGTCATTAACAAGAGTCATTCTGCATGTGGATGAAGGTGCAGACGATTAAGCACAAAGTCCCAGCACTGGGTGCCCCTACCACCTCTCAGCACCTAATGAGTTTACAGAAGGTCATTTTAAGTTTATTTTTTTCTGGGACTGCTTTATCCATTGATTAGAAGAGTTGTTCTGTCTTTACATCCTGCTCTGTGTGTTACTGTCACTGGTGTCATAACTCATAACCATCATTTATTATTATTATTTGTTACTGAAGTCTAAGAGCACAAAAAAACGTGGTTAGTAATGCAAGTCTTTGTGATGCAATCTGTGCATAAAGGCGGAAAAGACAAATATAACGTATACATTTGTGATTGTGAAGAGAATGACGCAGGTGAGACATATCAAGAGGGATTACTGTTACCATCAGGGAGAGCAGTAAGAGGTGAAGTCCAGGCAGTGCTGCTGGCTGTGGATGACGAGTACATGGGACAAATGTTTAGGGAAAGGCACTTTTAAAGTTCACAGAGAGAAGCTCAAGGTGTAGCCTAACAATTTAAGCTGGGCCAATCAGTTTAGGAGATGCTGGGTGTCCAAGGGCGTAGGAGACGAGTAAGGAAAGATGTGAAGGTTAGGCAGACTCATCCGCAAGTTAGAAATAACATGTACTTTTCTGTATGTTTCCTTTGCATGTAGCTCAACTGTTTTGTTCAGTGTTGGCTTTTTTTTTTTGAGCAAACATTAGAAAGGACGTTTTTACACAATCCCCACACAGTCATCTAAGCCTGGCTTTTTTCCTGTCCACCAGATGGTCAGAACATCCCACCTCCAGTTCAGAATATTTCCTGTCACAGGGCCCTGCTTTACCCACAAGCTGATTTGCTTTACCTGCGGCTCATTACCAAGATTATTTAATTCGGTTTCTATTTCTAGTTTTCTCGTCAGTCATTCTCAAAGCAGGTTTGTAGATTTAAGTGGATTTTGTGTAAATTTGCCGTTTTGCTTTTGTATGTCTTTTTCAGCACATTCACACTGGCTACTTTTTTATGTTGACAGTTCGTCTCCCCTCCCCCATAAAGTCACATGTCTCCTCTTAGCTGAACTTGGATCAGTATCTTTATGTTTGGTCATGTAAATGTTTTAATGCACATATATCTTCATCTCAGTATACAAAATCGAACCAGTGATCATTGTGTTCAGGCAGTGGGGTTTTTTTATATTGGCACTGTTCATTCCTAAAGCTATATGTTATGGTTCATAGCATTATTCTTTATTTTTTTCTTGTTTTGTGATACATTCACATGCCTGATATTCCTCATGTTATCCCTTACGTTTTATTTTTGGATCTACATACGGTAGATCATAACATGTGACAATCTTACGTTGCACTCACAAAGTTGCCTCTTACAAACCAGAGGGTGATTCCAGGATGTCTGTTTAGTATTGGCTTGGTGGCTCCAGGGGTAGCACATCAAACTACTATGCAGAAGCCTCCCAGTTCAAATCCCAGCCCCACAGCCAGGTGTGTCTTTGAGTAGCCTACTTAAATGCTAGATCCCTGGGTGCAGCATGTGGTTGTCTTTCCCCCAGAGGGACTGGTTAATTATACCAATCCACTTTTACTGTAACAGGTATGTGGATTGTTGTACATTGTTTTGGGTAAAAGAGTCTGCAAAATGAATAAATGTTACCAAGACACAAGGTGTCACAAGGAAGCAAAACACATACCTGATTCATTACCCAAATTATAATTTCGTTCCACAGCGCTGAGGTTCCTACAAAATAAGGCACAGGGTAACAATTTGCCAACTTTACTGGAATGTTGGAAGAGGACTGCCCCTGCGCCAGTGTCAGAAGCATCGATCTCTACCACAAAGGGCTGTTCGGGGTTAGGTTGCTGGAGGATGGTGCTGTGGTGAAGTGTTTCTTACACTTCTGGAATGCTTACCTGGCTTCTTTGATAAGGCAGAGTATTGAGGGGGAACTTCGCAGGAGGGAGGTGAGGGGTACTGCTACAGTACTGAAGTTCCTAATAAACTGTCGGTAAAAGTTGGTGAAGCCCAGAAATCTCTGCAGTTCTTTGATTGTAGTGGGTTCTGGCCAGGAGGAGATGGCATGTACCTTACCTGGGTCCATCTGTACCTGACCAGGTGAGATTACATAACCTACGAAGTGAATGGTGATGCAATGCAACTCACATTTCTCCAACTTCACATACAGTCGGTACTCTCTGAGATGCTGAAGGACCTGGCAAACATGATGAATGTGTAAGGAATAAGAGGGAGAGTAAATCAAGATATTGTCAATGTATGCAACCACAGTGGTTAAGAATTTCTGAAAACACATCGTTGATAAAAGCCTGGAATATGGCGGGTCTGTTTTGTAAACCAAATGGCATGACACAGTATTCATAGTGCCCCTTGATGGTGATGAAGGCCATCTTCTATTCATCCCCTTCTCTTATATGCATGTGATTATATGCACTACAGAGGTCAAGTTTGGTGAACCATTTGGCAGTCCGAAGCTGTTCAAGAGTGGCTGGAAGTAAAAGCAAAGTGTATGATATTCACTGTGTTATTTTAGAGCCCGGTAGTCAATACAGGGGCAAAGCCCCCCCATCCTTCTTCCTCACAAAGAAAAAGCTAGAGGCAGCAGGAGAGGTAATTGGGCGAATAATGACTTATGGCAGTGCTTCCTGGACATACACCTTCATGGCTCGTTCCTAAGGACCTGAAAGAGAGTAGATTCTTCCCTTGGGCAGGGGCACCCCTTCCAGAAGGTCAACTGCACAATCATGAGCCCTGTGGGGTGGAAGAGAGTACACCTTTGTTCGGCTAAAGACATCAAAAAAATCCTTATATTCAGGTGGTACCTGGATGGTGTTGCTAGTGAGTGGGCTCCCAATAGTTGATGCTCAGCAGGGGAGAATCTGTGTTGGGTGTCGAGATAAGCTCTCCTGGTCAATACAGTGAGTGTGGCATGGAGGGCTCCACACTGCAAGCTCAAATTTTTTTCCAGTCGATGATTGGGCCATGCTTTTGGAGCCATGGAAATCCAAGGATTACAGGTTCTTGGGAGGATTTCAGGAGGTAAAACTGGAGCATCTCACAGTGAGTGATTCCCACTCACATAGAGAGGGGGGTAGTCTGTTGTGTTATGCGGACAGACTGGAGGGGTCTGCCATTAATTGCACTCACCCAGATAGAATCACACAAAGACAGAGATGGGATTTGTTACCTAGTCACCAGGGCTGCATCTACAAAGTTCCCTGTGGCTCTGGAGTCCACGAGGACTGAGAGGGAAATAGCAACACCTTCAAAGCAAAAGGTGATGGGTACACAGAGTTGAGGAGAGGTACAGGGGTTCTACCTTGCTGGGTCTTGCAGGTTGTCACAGGCAGTTGGCTAGGGTATGTCCAGGTTGACCACAGTATAGGCAAAATCACAGCTCACACTGGCATAGCCTCTCTTCAGCAGTGAGATGTTACTGGCTGATCTGCATAGGTTCCCCAATAGTGGTTGTGGTAGCAGCTGCGGGGGCAGAGTGACTCTCAGAGCTTACATCTGGATAATGCCCTTGATATTTGTCCAAATAAAATGTGCACTGCATTAGGAACCCCTGACATCGATCAGGGTTCCCATCATACCGTTCTGGCATTGGGACAGAGGTGCTCAGGGCAGTGGCTGATGGACCAGTGGCTCCCACAGGGTTGGTGGATTGCAATGGAGTTGTTGTCAGTAGTGTCTCTTGAGCTGCAAACAAGGCAGCAGTGAGTTTCATAATCTGTGCAGCTTGTTGTTGGGAGTGGATCTCCCACTCCATGGGAATCATGAGTGGCGAAGTATTCTGTCTCCAGGAAGCAGAACACAGTGATAGACCCCCTTTTGCAGAGTGAAGTTAATTTTTAAGAAACAACAAAAACAGGTAGGGCTCTAGTCAAGGTAATTTTTGTCCAAGGATGAAGCAATGGTCTAGGTCCCAGAGGGGTCTGTCCACAACGCAGTCTTGAGGAGAGGATAAGGGGGATGATCAGGTACCAGGAATTGGGAGACACAAGAGGGGAGAAAGCACAAGACAGGTTAATCAGTTTCTTAGTATATCGCATGAGGCTCAATACTTCGCAAAGTGCAGTGCCTTCCTGCAGCCTTTTGAGCCTGGGGTGAAAACGAGCTGCAGCTGGTGATGCTAATGGCTGGGAACAACAACAGGCAGCAGGGTGGGGTGGTGGTTAGCACCACTGCCTTGCACCCCTAGGCCTAGGACTCAATTCTCACATTGGGCCTGTGTGCGTGGAGTTTGCATGTTCTCCCCATGCTTGGTGGGTTTTCTCTGGGTTATCTGGTTTCCTCCTACAGTCCAAAGACATGCAGGTTAGGTTGATTGGTGTCTCCAAAGGGCCTGGTGGTGGGTTGGTGTCCCCTGCCTTACGCCCTGTGCCTTCTGGAATGGGCTCCAGGCTTTTTGCGACCCTGTCTTGGATAAGCGGTATAGAGAATGATTGGATGGATGGATGGAAGTTACCCTGATCAATTAACCCTAAACTTAGGCTTTTGTGTTCCAGGAAACAAGGTTAAAAGGAACATTAATTTAGTCATTATGGCAACTTACATACTGAACTAAGCCTGTTTAACAGAGGTTGACTTCACTTAAACCCTGGGCTTATAGGCAGGGCTGTAGTAAAGAAGCCAGCATTCAACTGTTGAAAATGGCAAATCCATTCATACATGAAGTGGTCAACATATAAACCCTAATTAGCAAGGTGCGATGTTGCAAGAAGTTTATTAAGCCATGGTTACATATTCTTGCACTTCCACATGAATATCTGTGTGAATATTACTGGTTTTCATCCAAGTCCATTCTGTATTTCAACACCTTGTGAAGTAATACATTTCGAATATTACAAAAAGTGCTTTTACACTAGAAGCTCAAGCAGTCACCCTGTTGCTGTGAATGTGGGTTCAAATTCACATTTTAAAAAGTTATGTACCAATATACACATTTTTTTATGTTAATCCAACAGACTTTATCCAGTGCACACCATCTCTCTGTCCTTTGCTATAGCTGTAGTGCTGCCTTTTTTTAAATTATGAATCCCTATTCAGCATATACAGACATTAACATGTCCGATTCCACAGAAAGAAATGTATGTACATTGGGTGCACATAAAATAATATTTCCTAACAATTTCACCTTAATTTAAATTAATTTTGATAAAAATGAATGATTTGTATTCAATTTACTTAATCATAAAAAGGATACATAATTTTATAGTGTCAAGCCTATGTAGATATGTATTTTTTATGTTAATCCAACAGACTTTTCCCTTCAGTGTGAAAAAAAGCAGCTCCACATCTCCTGGAATCCATTTCCAAGGCAAATTGTTAATTCAGCAATCTGCTGGTGATGGTTTTTTCATTGTTCTTCATGAACACGCTTCAGCGAAGTTCAGCCTGCTCAGAGTTGATTAACTCAGATGGGAAAACTGCTCTTTTGGAACTGGAACCTGCAGTTATGTTGACTTGGAATTACCCAGCTTCGGGTTTTCATTCAAATTCTGAATTTTCAAAACCTGTTTTCTGGAACACCCTCCAGGACCCTAACATGCTATTGTGGTGCAGTTTGAACACAGACTGCCGTTCACAAACTTTGCGTTTCCCTCTTTAGAAACCCAAAAATATAACAAAGAAGATGTGTGTTGTATGACATGGACAGATAAGCCCGTGATGTCTGTTTCGCTGAGTGCCGTTTCAGCAGTAATTATGTAATTATAATGTGATTCTTACATCGATTATCTCAATCGCTAGCATATATGTCACATCCTCATATGGATTTCTCACATTAGCAAAGTGTTTCTTATCTAATGCCAGTTAATTTGTATTCCATCAATTTATTATGATAATTTATCACGAGAAAAATCTGCTTTGCTTCACCCTATTTTTTATTTTATATGTATAATTTATATAATGTTACTTTTTTTATTTAACACATCTTTGTAGCTGTTAACAGTAACACTGTGATACCAAATGTAATAGCATGCCTAAAGTGTTATGTGTTTAGATAACCGGGTACCTGTACAATGCAGGAGGCAGCGATAAAAAAGATGAAGTGTGGCCTTTTAGCGACGCATGGGCACAGGCACGGGTGAAGAGGTTGGGCGTGGAGAGATGCAGCAGAGGTTTAATTACAAGAGCACCGGAGGGGCAGAAATCGGGAACAGATGAGATTGTGTTAGTGAGGCCCTGAAGTGTGTGTGTGTGTGTGTGTGTGTGTGTGTGTGTGAAACAGAGAGTGGGAGAAATGAAGCACTTACAGCAGCACACTGGTCACCTGTCTGACACAGCTTACCTAAGCAATCTGGTTCCTTATTGCTGCCACAGAATACACACCAGGATTCCCCTTATGCGTTACCTCCCAGGTGCCAAAGCAAGGACCACAAAAGCACACACACTTTAAAGCCATGTTGACAAAAAAAAAAACGTTACTGTACAAATTCACAGATGACTTTATGGTGCACGAACGGAAGCTGAGAAATCCTGCTAATGTGCTTTCAGTACATTCGCATCTCATTCACTGCTGAGAGGGAGCGAATATAGCACAATCTTACTTTGCTGCTGAGTGTGTGATCACCACACATATTTTATCTGTCAGATGGAAATTGTCCCTCAGTGATGCCTGTAAATGCTGTAAAGCTTTTCCTCTCCACACAAAAATACAGTGAACTGAGCACAGCCTGGCTGGGATTTTTAGCTGCACAAACACCATAAAGGAACACAACTCATAAAATGGATGTGGGGGTTACTATTGTGCAATTTGTTGTAAATGACAAAAAAATTCATTAGCACTTATGACAGAGATTTTACAACAAATACAGCTGTGGTTATACTAACTGTTGTGTTTTATTACATCTGGTGATTACTTTTGTTTAAAAAAGAGAGAAAACAACATCGCACACCAAAGTAACTTATTTGCTAGACAAGTGAAAAATCACAAAACAACCATCCACACTCCCCCCATAACATGTGCCCTATAGTAGCTCCTCAGTATCCTTGTAAAAAAGGTTGAAAATGTGCAGTTAATATTAAATGAGGAGATTGTAAAAAAGGAAATGGGGTAACAATGGCAAACAATCTCTAGCACCTATGCTAGTATGGCTTGTGTTTATAAATAATTTTATTTACTTTTAAACATTTGCAGGTAAAATATTCCATTAGTTCATTCGTATATACATGCATTACATCTGATGACATAAGGACTTTAAAATTTAATTAATACTCCATCACACACACCTTTTCATGAATGTTTAGAAGTCATGGGTCTTTACTGACCAATCTCAGTGACGAACTTAAGGCTCGCGCACGTCAAAACAGGTCATCTGTCTTAATGGGCTCAGAAGTTACAACCATTAAGTTTCCCGAACTCAATTAAAATAAAAGTCTTTTGCCTGTTTGGACATGGAATACAATATTTACAGTTACTGTGGCCAAATACCACATGAAATAGGCTTAATATCAACGTACATCCATCCGTCCATTTGCTATACCGCTTTATCCAATTCGGGGTCGCGGGAAGCCTGGAGCCCATCCCAGGGAGCACAGGGCGCAGGGCAGGGGACACCCCGGGGTGGGGTGCCAGTCCACCACAGGGCATCCATGTAAATATTGTTAAAAAAAAAAAAAGTACTATGCAGAAGTGAATTCACTGTTAAGGTGGGTCAGTTACATCAAGACTTTCCTAACATTTCAATGATTTCTACTTGAGACTCTTCCAGGCAGGTAACATTAAACTGATGCAGGCTGGACACTGATATTGTCACAGGCTGCACTATTTCTGTAATCCTTTCAATGCTGGCGAAAAGCATGATCAAATCTGCAGAGCCAAGGTGTCAAAGCCCAAAATCAAGTTCTAGAATCCACCAACCATCAATATGAGCCATTCATCTACTATCATTGAGGAGTCAGTGCCTGGTGCTAGGTGGATTCTCTAGGGACTTGAAAGGTTGATTAGGTGGGAAAGAATGTTCTTAAAGCCTGCAAAATGTAGATTTGGAGTTGAATGGGTGAGTCCTTGAAAATTTCTGGTTTTCTATTGAGGACATACCAGTTCCTCCCATCACAAAGAACCCCGTAAAGAGCCCTGGGAAGGTGTCTGATGCAACTGGCAGAGACAGGGAAGCACAAGAGACACCTGTGAGGAGTCTGAACAATGGTTACAGAAGGTAGATAAGACTGGCCTTACAGGGCAGTTCAAGGTGTGACTTGCCAATACTGTACAGTATACTACCAAGAATCTCCTGGCCACTGTTTCTGTATTGCAAGCAATTCTTTTAAGATGGCTGGGGTTACCTAGGAACATCAGCAGCACAGCTCTTTATGAAAACAAAATGGAGCTGAAATCCATTGAGAATAAGTTCAAGGTCATGTGAGTAAGAGAAGTGCTACAGTACAGAGAATCTTTAGATTCAAAGGATGACAGAGCAAGAGTGGCAGTGAGAACTGGAAGAAAGTGGAGAGCAGAAGTTGTGATGGAAGAAGCGGAGGTGCAACTGCACAATAAAGTGCTTGTGGGGATAGTCGCTAGGGAGAGTGCCGGACATGCAAACCTTCAAGTGCCCCATTTTGACATAGTGCAAGGGAAAGAGCTATGGGAACTGATTAAGAATAAGATCAAAGCAGCTGTGGAAGAGGAGAGGACCAGCAGAGTAGTGGCAAGGAGCCTGGACTTAGTGGGAGCAGGTACTGAAGTGAAGGATCATATGAAACAATTTTGGAAGGTGGATCCACGCTGCATCAAGTTCCATATCCAGGCTGGCTATGATGATTTCCTAGGCCATCTACTCTGCACTGCTGAAGCCTTACAGAATGGTCAGTCTGTTCTCTTTGTGGGAACACCAGCACACTAAAGCATATCCTGAAGCCCTAAGGCTCTTACTGAAGGGCATTCTAAGTGGCGGCATGACCAGGTGTGCACTATTAACATCTGCTGGAAAAGGCCAGTGATGAAAATAATCCGCCATGTCAGAAAGGGAGACAGACAGACACCAGAACAACACCAGAAATCAATTGGGTTGCTCTACACTGCCCAGGACTGAATTTTAAAAGCAGCCCTGGGAAAACAGCTCCAGTTCCCTACCTACATCACAGAGACAACACTGCGGCCTGACGGTATGTGGTGGTCTGATATTTGAAAGCATGTTCTTATGTTTGAGCTTACACTTTTGGTGAAAAGAGTGCATGGAGGAGGCGTACGAGCAGAAAAGGGTGAGATTTGAACAGCTGAAGAAAGCCTGCCAAAGAAAAGGTTGGAGAGCTGAGTGTTGCCTATGGAGGTCGGGGGCCGTGACTTTGCAGGCCAGGCACTCTGTAAAACGTGTGGAAAACACAGAAGGGAGAAGAGGGAGAGCCACTGCTGCCACCAAGAAAGCATCTGAGAAAGTCTTAAGCTGAGAGCAGAGCCCTGGGCAGCAGCTAGGGCGCAAACCAGAGTCTGATCAACCCTGGTTGGGTCACCTGGGCGAGGGTGTATGATGTTTGAAATACCTGATGGCCCCAGCTAACATCACTCAGGATGCACTCTAGCTGTGTATTATCTACCTGTAGATGTTTCTGTAAGATGAAAATTATTGCACAGCATGATAGCCCATTTTAGTAAGAAATTATTTTAAAAGATTTTTTGACATTTGCATTCTAATATTATTTGAATGCAAATTATTTCTGATGCCAGAATCTGTTTTTCTGTACAACTTACAATAAAAAAAATGCTTAAAATAAAGTTTTACAAATGTAAACAACTGTTTACAATTTTATCATACTTGATGATTTTGAAAGTACAGCAGCATATATATTTTTACCATCCCTGGAATTAGATATTGTGCACTGAGCCCCTGAAACACCTTGGCCACGTGCTGCAGAGTTGTCCCTGTGAGAGAGGCAGTAAGAAGGGAGTGAGGAGCTGTGTTTTACTCCACGGAGACGCTGTGACAGGTTGAGGAGAGGCCTTCGGTGGGAGCCGTCAGTGCCTCCCTCATGGAGCGCCGCTCTCCTTGAGCTTAACGATTTGTTTGGGTTATTCCAATACAAGGACAGGTCGACACTCAGTTGGCATAATCAACCTGACAGAATCATTAATCACTGGTGAGGGCAGGTTACTTTCCAAACACTGCTGGTTTAACAGCTCCTAAATAATTAAGGACGAATGTGATAATGAAAGGAACAGCAAAGCTGACCAGTTAGATAAATGACTGTCTACGAGCCGTTGTTTCCGTAGTGCATTTAACTCATTAGCAGTTAAATGGCAGACGGGTGTCAGCTGTAAGGGAGCTGCTGTTTGTCTTTTCTGACACAGCTTCCCAGTCCTTGGAGAGAGGCGCTAAATGATCTTACACCTGATGTCCTGCTGGGCTTTGTGCCTCCTAAAAAATTGTTCCGGGACCAAAATACCTGCGCTGAAACCTGCCTCTCCAATGATCTTATCCACTGCCTTCTGCAGGAAAGACATGCAAACTAGACACTAGGTCAAATATTGTTTGTATTAAACTGCAAAAACACATTTAGCTTATCTCTATAAAAGCCAACCAAACAGTGCGCACTCTGTAGAACAGAGTATCTACATAATTTTTTCTGAACAGCGTATTTTTCTCCATTGAGTTGAGATTAGGGTAGACATTTTCAAATTTTTAATTTCACAGAAGGTACCTTTTGCACCTCTGCTGCCTACCAAACTATCATTTGCTAATGGAATACTTATGTGTGTAATGACTGTATGTTCTCTAAGGTCTTCTGGGGACGCTGCAGTTAACTACTGTGAAAGGCAGGCACTGTGACAGTGCTGCCAGGGGCAGCGATCTCTTCACCCTCTTAAAAGCCCCACTCACTAGTTTAGTTTCCCTCAGTTCTGCTCTTTTGTGACCCCTATAGGTTTCTGATTTAAAACAGGATTTCAACTAAATTCCTTGCTTTGCTCTGTTTGTCTTTGTTTTGCTTCGTCTGGTGTCTCTGTTCAAGTACTGCTTTGTTACTTGTTTTGCCATGACCTTTTCGATTATTTATTAAAATCATTTCGTGGAACAAACTCCAGTCTCCATTTGGGTTTGTTCGCCACACTACGTCAGGCAATGAAACATAATAAGGCAAAGGCCTCTTTCCTTTAAGATAAGGGAACTTAAAAAGTAATTTAAAATAACCTCTTCTCCACAAGGAGAGAAAAGCCTTTAAGGGAGGGGCTACAAACTCTGGTTTTGCCATGGCTGCATTTTCTTAAACTGCCCTGACCCAATAAATACCCTAACAAGGAAATTACACTAAGAAGGACAAGCCAGGTACATTAATGAGATTTTAAGTACACAAAAGCAGTCATCAGTCCCCATGGAAACACAGGAGAGCACACAGAGCCAGCTGCGCTTCCTCATGGCACAAGATGTTTGCACAGCCGGGATGCTTAATGAATGAACATAAAAGCAGGACCATAAGTATCACTTTATATAATGATGTATCAGCAAACATTGAGAGTCCAGCTAAAATTCCATGTTATCTGTCTGGCTCCATTTACACAACATGAATAGCATTATGATGTTCATGTTTGCTGACTCCAGTGCATTTACACCATGCAGCCTGTGAGACTGGAACACCAGCCTCCATCCCTGACTACAACACGCAGTTGGGTCACATGTAAAAATTCTTGGTGTGTTACAGAGGACAGGAAAAGGAGCAGAGGAGTTTGGTTGGGGGTTTATAAAGGAATTGTCTGGAGATCATTGCTTCTGTATGTTGAAATGTAGACTCCAGGAAGCATACAGGTTCGGGATATGTGGGAACAGAGAAAATAAAAATACCAAAAAGTGCCCTTTTAATAAGGTGGTGTGAATTCCTAAAAGGGAGACCATATAGGAAATGTGATGGCCCTGTTTAAATTAAGCTAAAAAGAGGCTCAAAATTCTTCAGATTGTGAAAGGCTACTGCAACAGATGTTTAGTCTTTCTATCTAAGCACATCTGTCACAACCATCCAGCAATCATGGAAAAAGGAAAGGAACAGCCTGAACAGGGCACCAACCATCGCATGGCTGCAGGCATGTATGAAGTTCAAACCTGCAATCTCTTGGTGGCAAACACCTTAGCAGTCAGCCACCATGCATATTCCTTCTCAATTATTATAATTTTTTTCTGTGTTCAATTTTCTGTACATTTTTGTAGTTGTGTAAGCTAAATAATTTTTCAGTTAAAAACAGGACATCTTCAAATGTGAATGTTTAGTGTTGCTGATATAGTGCAGACATGTAAATGTCAGTAAAGGTTCCTGCCACTTCACACCAACTGTATTTGTCAGTTCACTGAGTGGGGGTGCATACAGCCATGGGTGTCCACCAGTTTTCAAGGTTTGATATTTCACTGTTGCTATGTTTTGTGTGTGTGTGTGTGTGTGTGTGTGTGTGTGTTCCACAGGGCTTTTTTCCTGCTTCCCCTCAGTTGTCTGCTGCTGAGGAAACCGTGGCTGTGAGGCTGTGAGGCCTTCACAAGCTCCACATGTAAACTGGACTGTGGCCTTCAAACAGTGCACCCTCAGGCACATGAGAAGGAGGAGAAAGACAAACATCCAGGCTGTTTTCACACATGGGCCATATCAGTTCCTTTATTGGACTCTTGTATTAAGTCTGTTGGACTTCTGCTTTCACAGTATTAAGGTAGGTCTTGTATTGAATTTAAAAGTACATTGTTTTCATTTTGGTGCCAAGTGCAGCTTCTCCAGGTTCAAAATAACCTCGTCATGGTTGTTTTCGTTCAGTATTTTTCAGACTTTTTTTATTGTAGCATGTAATGCATTGTGGCATTCATATATTGACAGTTTCTTGGCAAAAGGCTTACTATTGGCCACCACAGACCATCCACTGCACGACAGTCTAGATCCACAGACCAGCCACTGCACGACAGTCTAGATCCACAGACCAGCCACTGCACGACAGTCTAGATCCACAGACCAGCCACTGCAAGACAATCTAGATCCACAGACCAGCCACTGCATGACAGTCTAGATCCACAGACCATCCACTGTACGACAGTCTAGATCCACTGACCAGTCACTGCACGACAGTCTAGATCCACAGACCAGCCCCTGCACGACATTCTAGATCCACAGACCAGCCATTGCACAACAGTCTAGATCCACAGACCACCCACTGCACGACAGTCTAGATCCACAGACCAGCCACTGCATGACAGTCTAGATCCACAGACCACCCATTGCACGACAGTCTAGATCCAAGTTTGAAGTGGCTAAAGAAATGGGACTGAGAGGAGGTTTATGTAATATGTATGTAATCATCTATGACCACCATGTATGAGCATGGTTTTTCCCTCAGAGTCACACAGAGCCTTTCTGTAAGGCTGCTTTCCAGTACCATCCCTCACTTGTGGTCTCTCACGCTGCTGCTTTGCGTACGTCTTCCTCACACTTTCTAAGGTGTCTGTTTTTCTTATATGCTGCCACTTCCATTATCCCTGAGCAACATGACAAGTCATTTTGCATGAAGTTCATCACATCACACTCAAAGGTGACACTTGATGTTTATTTTGGTTTAAAAAATTGTGCTGTAGAACATTTTGTAATAAAGTACATGCCCTGTTGCTTTGAAACAGAAATAAAATTTGGACTTGTATACCTAGGAGCATACTCAACTGAATAAGAATTACTTTTTCTTTTTCAATAAAGCTGCCCAAATCGCAAATAATTACTTGCAGAAATAGTTGATTATTTGCTTGGTTACGTGTCCTGAAATATATCTGCAAAATTAAAATTGGGACTCCAGTTTTTTTTTCTCTCACTTTGGTTATGGATTTAATCTCCCAGTAACTACTCTGTGCTCAGCAGAATTATCTAAAATCTTTTACATCCTTATACCAAAATCATCACTCCAAATTATACTACATGTGGATGAACAATAACTCAGATAACAGGACCATCTACTTGAATAATCAAAACTTTAAACTTTATTTTAATTCTGGTACCCCCCTATGTTCAAATCAATTCAATTCACTTTTATATAGCACCTTTCACAATAGGGTGCTTCAAAGCAGTTTTTGGAAGAAATTGCAGATATGACAAAAATAACAGCAAGTGAATGATAAAATGTAAAGACAAGGATAAAGCCAGACAACAGCGGAGGAGAGGAACCAAAAACTCCACAATGTGGAGAAAAAAACCTCTGGGGGCCCAAGGTTGGCTGGCTGCCCAGCCCCTCCTGGGCATGCTAACAATATAGAATAAATAGGTTATAATGGAGACTATGAATGTAAAAAGCACTATATAGTCCTTCTTGGCTCCAAGTGTTGGAATAACTCTCAGCAGGCTTGTGGCGTCCCTTGTGGCCTCATTCAAGGGGGTACACTAGGTGTCAGCAGCTCTAACAAGAGATCCTGCTCATATGGTGCCCAGGTGGGCACTGGCAGAGCTGTCCCTGGGCATAAGCTGTATAGGTAAATGCTAGGGGCACCACTAACACGGGGTGGGGGATGGGCAAATGTAATCTTGTCTGCATTCTGGGATTGGAGGGAATGCTTTGGAGTATATGTATTAATCAACTCCATTAGAGATAATGTTGCTCTGCCTTTGCGTGCCCTATATGTTAACAAATGTACTTTGAAATCGGTCCTGTACTTAACAAGAAGCTGGTGGAGTGAAGATAGAACTGGACTTCTATGGTCATACTTTCTGCTTCCAGTGATAATTTTGTCCACAGGATACTGGATGCTCTCTGCTCTTCTAGGCAAGTACATAACCATACAGTCAGTTCACTACGGCAATTTACAGCACACACACAATGCAAGGCTAATCTGTGAGATGTTTGCAGCAGCACTTTCATCACTTCTTAATAAATCATTTGTAACAGGAAAGCACAGAATATTGATGCATTTTAAATTCACAATACATTCATCCATCTATCTGCATAAAAAAGAGATTTTTTTGATTGTGTTTTCAACAAAAATATATCAGTTATTTCATTTTAACTGTGACATGTTTGCAAAATAATGCACAAAGTAGTTTAATTTTTTTTAAAGAGAATGTATAAAATTGCACAATTTACTTACAAAGGTTTGTGCAAATGGAAATTCTGTATAAATAAACCTCTGACAATACAGTATGAATAAATAAATAGCACACATGAAGGCTTAGCCAGGGTTATCTTTTAGCTAACAAAACAGTGCAGAGTATTCTGCTCTCTGGGGAAATCATAACGCATGCTCCAAAAAATCTCTAACTCAGCTTTAAAAGGCAGTATTTTCAATTTGAAGGGCTGCCGGTTTTAAACAGACATGCTTTGTGACACATCAAAACACCTCATTATCACATCCACTTAGTGGATGGATGAATCGAAGCCTTCAAAACCTGGTTTCCTGAACTTCACCAGTTTTATACTTTGAGAAAGTTTCAGCTTGGAATAGAAGTAATGATGAAATCTGAAGTGTCTGGCTAAAGCAGACCTCACAGCTTATTCAGACTTCTGAGAAGAGCCATAATGGAGCTATGAATGTCAATAGAAAGCACAAAACAAAGAGAACATTCTGCATGTATTTAGTCATGATCACGTAAGCCACCTGGGAGTGTGTGTTTTTATGGGATTGGACCATGATCTTTGAGAATGTTCCAGGAGTGCTCAAAGAGGTTATACCAACTCCCCCAAACATATATCACCTATCTTACATTAAAACCAGATACCTCTTTCCATGGTTTTTAATAAACTACACATGCAGTCAGGACTTATGCACTGTATCCGTTTACTGTTTCATTATTTATAGCGATAGTAGAGCAAAATAACACCCAAGGAGTGGGATTTTTAATCAATTTTCAACTTCAGTAACACTTATGCTATAATTTAAAAAACACTTAAGAAAAAAATATTTAAGAATTTATTCTGTAAATATTCGGCTGTAAAAAGGCTGACACACATTATGTTATTATAATTAAAGTGTTTTACTACTATACAATTACTACAGTTTCTCAAACTCAAACTTTCTTTTGTTCTATTAAATGATGGCCCTCAATTTAAATATGTACCAGTTTACTATATAATGTAATATATATCTATATATATAATGTAGTCCCAAACCCTATTACTGTTCAGATTATTCACTCTTCATTTTCCTCTGAGGCTTTAGATAACATTTTGATGCAAGTTCTTGATGGACCTGAGAAATGCTACTACTTCATATATAGTTAAAAATGTGCATGGAAAGAAAAATTATTTATTTGTAGAATAATCAGTATGGGCTTTATTTGCCACCTTCTTTGTAGAGTGTGTGTGTGTGTGTGCGCGTGTGTGCGAATTGTTGTAAAATCCAGATGAGTGTTTGCCCCTTGTCTTGAGCATAGTGTGTGTGTGTGTATGTGTGTGCGTGTGTATGTGTGTGTGCAAGCTGTTGTAAAATCCAGACTAGCATTTGCCCCATGCTGTGAGCAGATTGTACACTCACAACCGCATGCATGAAAATCAGTGTGGCTCTGTCTGCAAATCTTCACTGTAAAATTCCATTTAAATGTGTCCGGTTTTCAAAAGTCTCAGTCAATCTGCATGATCAGTGCAGCAAATGTTGATATGACTGTCACAGCTCTTTCTGAGCATTCTAATTAACCATGGGACACATTAGTTGTATGGGGTACTATGGGAAGAGAGTGGACCAAAAGGAAGCCAAGCCACCAGCTGGTGTGCTTTAAGGGCAAGGTGACCACGTCCAGCTATGCTCCATCTAAAAGAGCCCACATTTTTCTCAGTAGAGGATAAAAAATGGGTGAGAATTATCAGCTAGGCAACATGGGTTCCTGTGTCATGTTGTGTCTGTAGGCCCACAAAAAAACTTAGATTTTCATTAAGCTGAATATAAAACAAAGGTACTTACAAAACAAGCCTTTGTTCAAAGTAACTTTCACCTCATCAGTTTAGATCCTAACATCACCTGGTACGTGTATATAAAGGTAACTGAATGGGTTTACTAATAACTGATAGAGGGACCGGGAACTGATTAACTTATAAAAAGAATGGCACTAAACTCTGGCTCAATTAAAAATAAAATTAATTAATTTGCAACTAAGAAGCACCCTCAACTCTACGCAGAACATTGTGGCAGGCAGAGAGTACTGGCCAAACAATCCAGTCACATGTGTGCTGTCCCTCACACCATATGTTCCCTCCCCCCCACACACTGCACGTCCATGCTCCTGGCTTTAATGGTGCAGACAGCACATGTGAGTGAGATGCCAGTCACATTACATCATTCATAAGGATGATGTCCATCCACTGTGGGAATCAAAATTATTAATTCAGATGTGTGGTGCTGTTGCGCTGACATGTGACTGAAGCCTGTGTGTGTGTGTGTGTGTGTGTGTGTGTGTGTGTGTGTGTGTGTTCCTCTCTGTTGTCAGGTAATCATCATGATCCTGCTTTTCACCACTGGTCTCATATAATCCTTTCTCTCACCTTGTCATCCTGTCCAGGGATGCAACATATTTGAAAAGATGATTGAAGCTTCATGCCTCCTGGAAATATTTGGCGATTTTAGTCTAAAGTGAACACATTTCTCTGAGGCTGAGATCGCTTCCTGACTACAGCTCCTCCTGTACAGGAGTTGAACAAAGTCACAGTCAGCAAAGCTGTTCAGTGTCAGAAGAGTGTGCCTAAACAGTGAAGCTGCATACAAATGTGCAGTACTAAGTACTGCGTGTTCCCTGTCTGCTCCATCCTGTTGGAGGTAGGCGCGCCCTACAGGGTCACACATTGAACTGGAACTTCCAGTAAGAAAATAGATTTCATAATTACAATCACTGACAATATTAGAGTATATTTTTGACGTCTTGTGTAGCCTGTGCTGGTCTGAAGGTCTTAATCATATGTACAACAAATACATTATAATTGGAAGGAACTCTGATGTTAACATGCTGAGTGATGATATTGTTTTAGGCAGTCCAAAAGTCATGTTGCCTTTGTGTATTCCTGAAGAAGTGAAGCTCTTTAAAAAATAGTACATTTGCCTTTTATCTTGCTTTACGTTAGTATAACATAGGATTGCCTGTATTTACACTTGTACCCAGAAGAATCCTACATTTCTATGTCACTTCACTATAATTAATTGGCTTTGCTTGGTTGGTTTACCAAAGCAGTTACCTACTGCTTATATCTTCTGTCACTGTCACGTACTAAAAGAGGAATCTAATTAATCCTGTCCCAAAATTTTTTTTTTTTATTTGTTTTCACTGTTTTATACCTAGGAGATTAAACATGTTCAGCAGCATTCCAAACTTTGTACTGAATGTGATTGGCAACAGATGTTTACCTTATCGTTGTACACACCCATACACTCCTGCATGACTGAACTGATGTGCCTTCGAGACTGTGTTTTTCCTAATGGAAACCTGCAGTTGCTGACATGTCTTTTATCCAGTGCAAAAAATTGCTAGCCCCGTCTGCATGTATATAAGCGACCTTTTGAGAGCCTTCTCTCCTTTAACAGGGAGGAGGGGGGTTGATTCCTGAGTTCAAACACTAAACTTCGATGACAGCAGAATGCTATTTTTCTGTCTGTTGTTTCTGAGCAAACAGCTTCGTATGCATCCGTTCTGCGTCGTACAGCAGGAAAAAGATTTCAGTTTGTACATCGAATCATACGGAACGCAAGTTCTCCCTCACGTGCCCCTGTGGTGTTTGTCACGTTGACAAGATGTCGCGCTCTGTATTTAACACCGTTTAAATATGCGGAAGTGCTCGATTTGCAGCGCCTTGTGTAAATTCATTGGCAACGATGCCTTTTAACAAACATTAGACCTGTTGTACAAACGCTGACACACGTAGCGATCGACCAAGTGCAAGTCAGCAGGCCTAAAAAACAAAAAAAAAAAAATTCGTGCAACACAAAGAATTATGCCACATCTGTTGTTTATATCTTAGTGTTTGAACCAGGTAGGATAAACGTTGACGTGTACATCTGTATTTAGAAGTCCATAGAGTATTTATGAACTGTTTATTAGATTAGTTATTTGACAGTGATTGAGGTGCTTAATTATGTGGCGTTCCATTATAACTGCTCAGCAGACTGGTAGACGTTTAGCATATAACTGTGGCTGATACCGATATGTACAGAGTGTAACGCTAAAGGTGACTAAGTATCTCTTTTTCTGTTTAATGCATTAAAGTGGTGCTCTACGAACTGGGAAAAGGTGTAATTGGGTAAAAGCTAATGTGATTACAAATACAGTGATGAGATTGTATTATGCAACCAAGGTGCCCGCTGCAGAACATTGTACACACAGTTGGATTCAGGTTTACGTTTAAAAAAATTCTTGTTCAAACCATTAAAAGATGAAAAAAAAGTAAAATAATAAACAGCAATGCTGGGCTATCATACTGAGAATTATAATAGTACTTTTCACTCAGAATGTGCACTTTGAAATTTCTATATATTAAAAGTGTTGTGGTTTTATTTTGGCGGCACGGTGGTGTGGTGGTTAGCACTGTTGCTACGCACCTCCAGGCCTAGAGTTAAATTCCCGCCTTGGGTCTGTGTGTGTGGAGTTTGCATGTTCTCCCTGTGCTTGGTGGGTTTTCTCCGGGTGCTCCGG
>JABJVR010001099.1:0-28072 GCA_025773905.1 Chitala chitala
AACAGTGCCAATTACACACCGACCGTGACCTGGGAGAAGACATGACAAAGACTTACACAGGGAACAATGCCAATTACACACCGACTGTGACCTGGGAAAAGACATGACAAAGACTTAAACTGTAATTCTTTGTTCCAGATGGAGGAACCTTAGCAAACTGGTCCATTGTTTTTATTTTCTTTTAAAATGTGTATCGTTTACTTTTTGGCTTTAAAAAAATCTTTCGTTTTTAAATGGGGCAGCTCCCACAGTGTTCTCTTGGTGGGTGTGCGGAAATTGAATATGGTTCTTACCTACTAGTTGTTTGGTGGTAAAAGAGTTAATGTTTAAGATGATGATGATTCTCAGTCATCCAGGTGGAGTGGTCTGGAGGTTGAGTCAAGTCAACTGGACTTCTTTCTTCTTGCTAGAAACATTTTGCAACTTATCCAAATAGCTTCTTCAGGTTGAAAAAGCTACTTGGATAAGCAGTGAAATGTTCTAACAAGAAGAAAGAAGTCCAGTTGACATGGCTCAGCTTCTGGACAGTTAATCTTTAACACTTTTCACTATAACTTCCAAGGATGTAGACAAGTCCTTTGTGACTATATAACCTTTCTGCTGCCTCTTCCTGGCCCAAGTGAGAGTAAAAGGAATGAGGGCTTGGCTGCCCTTATCGGTTTAATCCAGTTAATGCACATCGCGGCAAAGAACTGGACATTACGTAAATTTATGCAAGGATTTTTACCCCCACAAGGGCTGTACCAATGCACATGAGCATAAATAAAATTTAATTATTTTGCTTCAAGAGCCTGTGGTGATGGAACTGTCTTGTAATATCAGATGCTTGGCTGGTTAATTTTCTGTGTGACTTAATAAATACAGGTCTCACCAGTCTCATTCCTATCACACAACACATAAACAAGAGCCCTGCTCCAATGTTCTCGAGAGAATGCCAGACTTCACCTGTAGATGTTTATATAAACACTGGGCTTCAGAACGTGCTCAAGCTGTTGTGCTAAAGTTCGCTATTTAATTTTATCATTTAAAAAATACGTAACCATTAAGATGAGAGAAACAGTAAACAAAAAGAATCATTAAAACACTTGTGCTGCAAAACGCCCTCGCACTGCACACGCCCTCGCACTGCACACATTCTCACACTGCACACGCCCTCGCACTGCACACGCCCTCGCACTGCACACGCCCTCGCACTGCACATGCCCTCATGTTCTCATACTGCATGCCCACCCAGTTTCAGAAAATACTTTGGTGGATACATGAAGCAGTGAAGTGCATATTTTTCTCCCACATTGTATTGCACTGAATGCACAGACTGCACATTATGCAGCTAAAAAATGAAGAAAAGAAAAGATAAATCACAGTAAAAAAAAAAAGCTATTAGTGCAACGGTATCCTTTCATTCCAGAATATGTTTGTTTCCTCCAAATCACGGCAAATCGTTTTCAATTTGCTTGTGGTCTCAGCAAGACTGTCATTCGTTTGCTTTCATGTTTCTGTAAGAGAATTTCATAGTTACACATTTCACCAGGAAATTAAAAAAAATCAATTTCCCTGAACCAGTAATAGCTGGGTGGGAACTGTCTGTATTGGAGAATTTAACTCCACTGTGACACTACAGCAAGGACTAGCACAAACACTGCTCTTAAAATATATGATTGGGTAGCAGCAAACAGCAGCACAAGTGAGATTAACATGTCTGACACATTCTGGGTTCCATTATACTTGAATTACATAGTAGTAGGTGCAGAATTTGAATGTGGCTTTTTAGAAAGTCATTTTCTGTTTCCTTGTTCTTTTATCATGACTAACTTGTGCCTGTTAAAGGGTTTTTGTCCATGTGCACTTGGAAGGAACATTTTCATCATTCTAGGCCTGTCTGTCAGCATTCACGTCATGGATAAATTACACGTACAATTTTTCTTATGCAGATGTGGACTTCGCTGAAGGTCTGCTCAAGCATTCATGAAAGAAACCCCCGGTTTTGGATCATAAGCTTATTGGCACAATAGTACAGAATCCCATTGGGGAAAACAACACTACACCCCTGTGCTGAACTGAAATTTTAACGTGGACTGATATTCAGTACAATTCTGAAGTACTTTACTTGATGTTTAATCCAAATGAGCATATATAGTATGAAAGTATAATTGCTATTTCAGATCGTCACCAGAGAAAATAAATATGGACAGAGGTTAATTAGACTGGATCACTGGCAATGCAAGAAGCATGTTAATTGGACCCTATCCAAACCGTTTAATAAGAGTCTGATTATTGCATCAGCATGCTGAGGACTGTTTTCAAAGCCACTGTTCTTGAACGCTCATTCTCGGAAAGTGACACATGACGAACGGCCCAGTTCCTTCCCATCACGGCCACACCAGTCTGATAAACAGATCCACACGGTTCACAAAAGTGTAACGTGACACAAGTAAAAAATGACTGTACATATGGCCACACGCTTTCCTAGGTAGTCATTACTGTAGACTTGCACTGAGAAAACACAGAGGAACTACGTTAACCGATGTCACACAACAGACACCTAACAGTACTTCATTAGCAGAATGAGACATCGGTGCCAAAGAGAAGTTCTGTCATTTTCTGGTGCTAATCAGGAAGAGAAGACATTCATCTGCACATGAGCATACGCATGCATGCATGCATACACACACACACATGCATACACACACGTTCAACATCACATGCAGAAATCGTTCTTACTTGATCGAGAATGGCTAATAAGGTGAACATACTGCACTGACTGTCAGACCTGTAACTTTTTTTTTTTTTTTTTTTTTTTTAAACACAGCACCGTAAAAAGTTCTATTGATTATTTTGAATTGAACATTTGGTTACAAAGTGTTGGACTTCAGGAGAAACTTTGTACTTTGAAGTGCAATTACCATGATGACTCATTCCACTTAGTCTCCTAAAAAACAGCCACTGCTTTGGTACTGCCCCCAATCAGCTGTAATTATATGCCATTCTTCATGCTCGCTGTATGCCAGGCCGTGATTGTACACAACTAGGTAGTCAGAGGATCAGAGACTGTCAGAATGCTTTTATAACCTCCTTAGCATCCAAGGCATGATTAAAACACTAACTTGTTTGTTTACGAGCCGAGCAGGAATGCGGATTAACAGATGCTTACCTGTGCCACTGTTAAAGTTCAGCACTTTGGACAAACAGCATACAGTTACACATCTTTATAATTCTGTGATCCTTATGCCATTTTAATAAAACTCCCTGCATTAATAATGTGATAAGATACTCAAAGTTAGACCTGTGGTTTGCTACATGATTTGTAGTTCTTAAAATGTTCATTGTAGTATTTATACTTTGTCACATGGTAGTAGGTTTTTCCAAACAGAATATTTAATACATTTTTGATTCTGTATTTTGTTAACTGCAAATATACTGATCAAAAGACGTTACATATTTCTCCGGTTTTTATTTCAGAAAACGTTTAAACTAAAACTAGACTGTCTTCAAGAAAATTATTTTTTGTGTGTAAATTGTAAAAAAAAAAAAAAAAAATTCACAATAGGTAACAACTGCAGTGTCAGTTCAGAAGGCAAGTTCTTGTAAACAGGACTGTTCTAATACACAACAGTCAGCTTTGAGTTGTTTCATACAAATAAATGTGAAATCATTTAGTTTCTTCTCCACAGCCACAGTGAGAAACTAAAACAGCATCTATAAAACTAAACACTTACACAGCATTTCAGAAATGTATAGTTTACTGAGGTTCATGTATAAATGAACAAATGCCTGCCTTAATGTTCTTCCCTTCTGTGTCTCCTTTTGTAACATCACAGCATTGATTAGAAAACACTGTTTACTAAGATGACTGGAAAGACACAAAGGCAGGGAAAAATACACATTGCATTGGTGAATCGTCTTTGCTTCAAATTTTCAAGATTCAAGCCTTAAGTAAGATCCTTTATTTATAATGTATAACAATACATGCCTACCTCCTCAACTATATAAAAAGGAAATGACTTCATGCAAGAAGAGAAGTAAAGTTCTAGTATCATTTACATATCCGTCACTGCTGTCTTCCAGTGGTCCTCAAAGAATCTCCCGGAACAACGTTTCAGGTCCAGGGAGCAATGCTAGTGACGCAATACTGTTGAAAAGCCTTGCATAAGTGTGTAATGAGTGAATGTGATGTGATACATCAGTCAACATAGGACATTATACAACCCACACAAATACATCAGCCACCCACTCACACACTCATATACACACCCACTCACACACACAGAAAAGCACACATGGACATAGACTTGCAGTAACATTTTGTAGATATGTAGGTCTTATTAATTTGCCACAGTACAAAGTAAACAATTAAAATTAAATGTTTTCTAGTGTTTTCTTGGTTTTTGTTTTTCAGGTTAATTTGTAACTTGTAAAATGTGAATGGTTTCGTTAAGAATCAGTGCACTTAGGGAGAAAAATAATTAACTCGTTACGTTAAATTTGCATAAATATTAACGAACTTCCTGCCACCATGAGCTAAAAAATGCTAGTTTTTTTCATCAGCTACTATTATTTGCCTTTTGTTCTTATTTTGTAAAATGTTCTGAATTCTACAGAATGGGATGAATGTCGTCCCACATGATACAAAAGATGATGGTCTAACTTCCTGAATGATTTATGGTATGAATGGCAGTAACTCATCTGTTTACTCACCCCATCACATTACATTGTTCACTAATTATCGCACGCTCTTGGCACTTGTAAGATGCTCGCTTGAGGCTGTAATATTTCAAACTTAATTAAGGGCTTTCAACCTGGTTTTTGAGGTGTCTGCACCATTCAAACCTCATCACACATTATTAGCCACACATGCTATTCACTAAGTGGATTGCTAAAGTTCTTTAAAAACGCTTCCTGTTTTACCAGTTAATGAGGGTGAACGTTATCTGTAGAGGAACAGCACTGCTCTTTGAGATGAAAACGTAGTCTAAAGTGTGTAGGTATTTTTGGCATCCATTCCTGTGACTTCTAACATGCCCTGCTCTGCATCGAAAGGGCAGGTAAACTCAACAAGTGCGTCTAATGGCAGGTGACTGTTTGAACTATGCCCTAATGTGCAGATTATGGAAATGAAAAAGAAGCCAGGAGGAGATATGCTGCTATGCATGGAAGAGACTGTCAGTCTGCAGACTGCTGCTTTGGAGTTGGTTTGCTGGTGGCCAGTGGCAAGGTTAAACAACATAACAGATGTCTGTCAGCTACAGTACTTCCTGGTAAACACGGTGTATTTGGATGCTCTTAATTTCAGCAGACCTTGGTTTTCTGGGATGGCAGGAGGAGGATGATCTGTCTGTTTAAACTGGTGTACTCAACATACTGGCTGCCATTTTAGCAGAGGATGCTGAAATCAAGGATGGTGTTAGACCTGGTCAGGAAGGGTCAGCAATCAGCTTTTCAATTACAATCCACTAAAAAAGATCATCCTACGTTAAATAGTACAGGTATGTGAAGACTAATGTTGTCAAAGTTTGAGTTAGAACAGGGTCCCACAATCAAACCTGCGCTTACCTTCCAATTTTTAATAAGATCTCTCTGGTAGAACTGTGTGTGTCTGAATGTCTGAGAAAGGGTCTGCTTAAGGATACCATTTGATTGTGCTCAGTTAGATGCATTTGCTAGGCCTGAGTATTACCATGAGTGTTGGTGTGGGACAATACAGAAACATGAACCAACATTTTGTTCCTCTGTGTGTGTGTGTGTGTGCGTGTGTGTGTGTGTGTGTGTGTGTGTGTGTGAGAGAGAGCGAGAGACAGAGAAGCGTGTCTGTTTATAGAAAAAGGTCCAGGACAGGAAATGCGCGGTAAGAACGCACGAGGTAAAGAACACGCAAAGCACTTTCTTCTTATTATAACTATTATACCAACTCACTGTTTGAATGTCACAACTATTAGAGCTTTTAGGCTAGATGCAGGTAATGTACATTTGCTCTGCCTGACATTAACCTCCTGACAAACACATTTTAAACTGCTCTGTTGGACCTGTGGGACTGAGCCTCTTCCACATTGAAGTAATCATGCTGCACTTTACTTTGGTTCCATGCAAACAAATGAAAGTATCTGGTGAGAGAGTATTTATTTTTCCCACTGCTGCAGGATGACAGTTAGACATGGTTGTGAAATTTAGCTTGCAGAGCAGCTACGTCCTCAATGGGTGCCTGAACTAATTTATGCTCACAGGGGTAGATAGTTTGACTGTCCGTCAAGTCAAAATGTTTGTCCCCACCTGCTGATTCGTTTTCTCCTTCATGTACATATAGCCGTGGGTTTTGTTATATCAAAGGCTGTACGGAGGAGTCTGTTTCAATGTGAAGTTTGTCAGTAATGTTTGCAATCCCCTTAGTAAACTGTGCCTATGAATTTCCTTTCAGTTGCTGCTTGTGGCCCAGTAGGCAGACCCATAGGTACTGCTCCTTAGCTCTGGGCATGCTGGGATTGGGCCAGTGGGAAACCGGGCTGTTTTCTCTGGGACAGAGACATCCTAACAATGAACACATCTACAGTCTCAAATTGATCTTGTTTACCTTCTGGTTTTTGCTTCCTCATAATCATATTTGACCTTCCCATGAATGTTAGCAAAGATTGATAAGACCCACACCCCTCGCTTAAATCGACAGCCTGGACAGTGTAATTTATATGGACAACTTTGATAGTGTCTTTTCGTCTAAATCCAAAACCTTTCCATTCTGGAACCATTTTTGAGATGGGTTGTAAATATTTACGTAATCTACATGTGCTTATGTAAATTATGATAAAACAACAGTTAAACCTTGACCAATATAATTACATGCCACAGCCTTGATAACATTACAGAATCAGTCTTAAAATGTTATTAGTATATTAAAATCAAAGCTCTGTATGATTCATATCAAAGAATTATAACAGGAACTTCAGCGTTAACCCATGTACAGAAATGGAAGGATTGTCAAACGAGCTGTATAACGTCTGCTTGGACATCATGAACATAAAAAAGTGGAGATTAAGAATAAGAGGACTGTAGGAACACCTGATTTGTTTTGTAACAGAGAGTTTTTACCAAAGTCCGTATCATTTCTTGTACCGACTTTTGGTAAGAACTGAAGTTATAAATGGGTTTTTTTCACAATTGTAAAAGTGTATCAACATCAAATGCTCCTGCTTTGATTATTCATAAGAAAACATAAGTGCATTTCCAGGTCTTGATTTAACGCAGACATGTTAAAAGACGCATCCAAAATGCACCCCAGGTAGCAGTAAATATTTCATGTGTGCTACATCAGCCCACTGGCCTGCATTGTTCAGCGGGCTGAATGGAGAAGTCTGGTAGATGAACTCGTGCTCCCATCGGTCCGGTCCCCATAGCGACAGAGAGGCTCTGATGGACAGCATGTTCTACCCAGCATCGCTCCGTCTATGCTGGACGCTCTCAGTCACACGATAACCCCTTTACTGATCAGATGCGTTTTTCAATATCCTCACCTGGGCATTTATTTAAAAGTAACAATGACATAAAATGTTCTTCTAAAATCTGGTTCATCTCCCACCGTCTCCTTTGTCCTTACATTCTCCTTCGTTCATCTGCACTTTTCTTATTTTTGCCAAAACCTCCTTTCTTTCTCCTTTAATGCTGGGGCACATTTTCTGTCCTTAACATCTACCCTGTTCTTTTCAGCTTTTCATCACCCCTTCTGTGAAGTCACCCTTATCTCACACTCCTCTCAGCACATAATCCAATCTGATTCACAGGGCTGTGGATACAAATTCCCTGGTAAACAAATGGCTGCCCTTTTGCAATGAACCTCTACATTGAGAGAGAGAGAGAGAGAGAGAGAGAGAGAGACAGAGAGAGAGAGAGAGAGAGAGAGACCAACACACTCTAGCCATTGAAAAAGGCCCCTACAGACAGATCTCCCCAGGGAAGAAAAACTCTGTAAGCTACACTGAAAAAATTAAACAGAACCATAAGGACACTTATTATTACATTTTGACCACAACCAATCAATTAGATCAATTTTCTTCCAAAATTTCTCTTTTCCTTTGTAACACTGCTCTTTATTTTTTCTTTCTTTTTTCATAAGACAAAACTGGTTTCACTGGTCATGTTTGCTGAAAAACGTTTATGTTCGTTCAGTGCTCCTGTGGCAGTACAGTGGATCTCGATGAAGACAGCAGTGAGTTCAAACGCCTGCAAATTAATGACAAAATAACTTTTTGACATCTGGAAAACGTATGGAAAAAAAATTATTTTGATTGAGTAGAGTACATATGGCACAGGTATACTGTGTATGTTCAACATGTTAAATTGCAGTAAATGTTGAAACTACTGCTTCTGATTTTAATGCAATTTTAACAATTGTTACTGATATGCCATAAAATAATTAACACTACAGAAAACTGGTTCATAATGTATATCTCTAATTGGATATACTGACAAGTGTGCTGTGACTGATGGCAAGTACATGTAGAGCGAGCGATGGAGAACTCTGGAAAGCTTTTAATACACATGAACATTTAACACAGCATCAATGAAAGATGTATATCCGCGTCACCTAAGCCCTCACTTCAACTGTGACACCAGTTATACCCCGTGGTGTCTTGGCTTCCAAGTAACAAATTGGACACAAAAGTGCTTTTTAAAACTGTTTCAACAGGAAAAGCTTGGAAATGTGCAACAAAGACCAGAGTAACAACGCAACAATAACGTGGCCGATGTGAACGTTTGCGATGTTATGACATATGCGTGACTTTATGACTGTAATTTCTTAAAAAAAACATGAACTTTTTTTACATTTCAACGTTGGTCAGGCATGACTTTATTGCAATCCCAACTGTACTGTTATGTGGGCGTGCCAATTACGCTTCTTTGAATTGAACTGAGAGAAGGGCTGTCCCAATTCACAAGAGGCTGCAGCACAACTCTTCTAGCCTGCCCTTCGGTAACTCCCCCCATTGTAAATGACCATTAACATAATGTAGACCTCCACTTATCGAAGTCCTGCAGTCAGCTCTGTTGCTTCTAATATGACTGGCACTACAGCCCCTGTCAGTCAAACCTGGGATTATCCATTCTGTGCAAGAAAACCCCCCCACCCCTGTGACTAAACAGACAAATGGACTCATTAACTTGTGCAAGAGAAAACACAACTCATTAATCTGAGTGGCAGCTCACACAATATGACAGATTATCCTATTAGATCCCACAGTAGAGATTTCCCGCTTACTTGAAGCTGGCAGGTTTTGAAACAACAGTCTAAATGTGTGTGATTTATTAATTGCAAACAGCTGTATTTATGCCTTCTAGTAAAGATATATTTAACAAACAAATTAACAACATGACCCCACAACGAGCTAGACAAATTTAACATTTAAATTGAATTTAAATTAGTATTGGACTGTGACTTTTAAGAGATAATTATTGCTTACTCTCTTCCAATAAACTTGGTGTGGCGTCACAATTTCAATTATTGACACACTAATTAGACATCCAGGGTCAAAACATGATGTGATGACTTACTTGAATGAAACAAAACTGACTCTGGTCTGTGGGTTATTCTGTTACATGCTGTTTTAATGTTCAACAAATATATTCTATCATTTGTCTGGACTGCGGTTATAAAATAATCATGTCTATGCCTAATGAAAACTTGAAGGATATTTGGGTTTTCATGTCTGCCATATGTTGAATTTTCAGTGTAAGCAGATCTTCTGGGTGGATCATCATCTCTACATGTGACAAGGTGGTTTGCATGCCAGTTATTGTGACGGGCAGCAATGACCATACAGTAAACATTGCACACAGGAGTTCAACAGCAAGACCTTGTCTTCTGAACAAAAGAAGGTCAATGGCTGAGACTTTGAGTGCATTCAAAGCATTTCTTCTGTGAAACAGCTGTGAAAAAACCAAAAAAGCTACACATTTATTATTTCAGTGTTTATCCTTGAGGCAACAGAGGATAGCTTTAATTATAAACAAGAGCTGAATCAATAACATGCATGGCGCTGTTGCATCTTTCTGCATTAGGACTGCAGAATGCGACAGATCATGGATCACAGTCAAAACAGACTAGCATGTGCGTGTTTTATAAGTGCGCATTTATTTTATGCAAAGGCAGAGAGTGGACACATGTTGGCATTTAAAACAAAAGCCTTAGAGGTGAAGATGGGTAGCACTGTACACTCTCCCACCCTCAGGGAAAGCGGCTGTTTCTGTCTTGACAACTCAGTTAATGTTCCCAGTGTTAGCATATAAGAGAAATGCCATGACTACTGAGATGCATTAAAACATGTATTTTACGAGACTGAGATCCCACACCAGCACAGTGCTGCATTGAACGTGAAGGAACACAGCAACCAATAGGCTAGCGGTGACTGACTCGTCATGTCCAAACATCAAGCCCCTTAGAGAAAGATTTCAGCCCCAGTCTTAAAACCCCACTGCTACACTTGAAAGAAACTGGTCCAGAAACACCAGCAGGGAAAGGGGTGGCAGTGGGAATAGATAGTAGGCACAAAGCTATGGCTTCGATTACTAAAACATCTATTCCCCCACGGTAGGTGTCTGGCTTTGATGGGGTTGGCAGAACCACGCTTTGATGGGGAGTTCCAGAGGACCTTGGTGAGATCATGCCATGGGCTGCAATACAAAACGCTGTTTGCGATCTGCCCAAGCGGAGCAAAAGGCTGACAGTGCTTCATTGATGCAGCACAGTCAGGGAGGGGTGTGCAACGCTGCTGTTGCAAGGGTACAGTGCCACACACTGCCACACTTTCTGCATACGCCAGGGGCTCATGGTTTCATGCCCCAGATGATGCAGGACTGCTGCTGTGCCATTCTACAGGTGCAAAATGTAGGTGTGGAAAACTGCAGTCTACTGTGCCCACAGTTATCCAAGCCATCTCCTAAATCCACAGAAAGCATCGTTTCAGCTACACACTTACTTTGCTGGTGGAAATGGCCTGACTGGTTTACCAAGGCCTTTTGTCCACGTGATTCCCAGCTTGGCCCATGCTGTAGATGCCAATATAATTGATATTTTGCCATCAGACTACCAGTGTTTGTATTATTTTCTAACCCCTCTGTGTAATCTTTCTTTATCCATGTGTACCCAGTGCCCACCTGGGCACCATCTGAGCGGGATGCCATGTTAGAGCTGCTGACTCCTACTGTACCCCCTCGGATGAGGCCTTCGCCCAAGGGACATCATGAGCCTGCTGAGAGTTACTCCAAAACCTGGAACAAAGGAGGACTATATAGTACTATTTACATTCATGGCCTCCATTATTAACTGTGTATTCTGTAATGTCAGCCTGACTCCTTCTCCCTTTGTCCAACGCACGAGAGTCGTTAAGAGTGGCTAAACTGAAGGATGGATTAAGTCTTCCTGGGGCCAGATGCAAAGCCAGCATGAAAAATAGGGGACAGGCTGTGTCATACAGGCTCTGCCTGTATCGAGGGAAGATTTTTCAATTTTTGCATGAATTGACTCCTTCACTCCCCTCTCAAACCACCTATCTTCTCTATCAGAAATGTGCACGTTATGGTCTTCAAAAGAAGTGTCCTGTTTGAAGTTAAAGATACAAATAAAGCCAGACAACAGTGGAGGAGAGGAACAAAAAACTGCAGTCATTCACTTGCTGTTATTTTTGTAAGATCTGCAATTTCTTCTGTAAAGTGCTTTGAGGCACGTTGTTGTAAAAGGTGATATATAAAAATAAATTGAATTGAACTGAACTTGCCTGTACAGAAACAAGAGGTAATGTATGAGAATGTTAACTAAAAATACCTACAGAGAACACTGGGAACAGCATTCTCTGAGTGAAATTCAACATGTTCTCAGAGCCATATAGAAGACCTTTTCGTTAACACAGAAGAATAAAATATTTTTTTCGTGGATACCTAGGCGATGCAACATGCCTGCTAAAAATGCAACCATGAGACATGATGCAATATGTCACATACTGTCTCCAACAAAGGCGTCTGTGACTCTTAGGAAAACATCACGGAGTGCATGACAAAATAAGGATGATGATGAATGTGTGAAAAGTAACCAGCAATAATGCTCATAATGGCCCACTGTACACTGCTCGTTCTCACCAAAGCTATACAGCTATTCTCGCTGATGAAAGGTCTCGACCAAAAACGATCCCATGGAGGACTTACTGTACGATGACTGTGTCATGTACGGAAAGCTTCCTGTGAGCTTCCAAGTCCTCATCTCAACCCTCTCTCTCTCTCTCTCTCTCTCTCTCTCTCTCTCTCTCAAATGCAACAGGTATTTCAGGTTTCTTAAAAGCAACATGTAATCAATCAAAATGACAAAGTAAAAACCAAATTATTACAGAATACCTTCAAAACTGTAGCCACAGGTGTGGACCGATGTAATTAGGGTGTGTGGGTGTGAGTGTGTGTGTGTGTGTGTGTGTGTGGGGGGGATAGGGACATATAGGGACATATTGACATTCTGATGTTTATATTTCATTTTAAATTTGGTTAAATAAAGACTTTCCCCCAGTTGTTACAGCACTAAATATTTTTAATTAAATGCAAATTCATACAGTTTTTAAATCAAGCAAATTTGTTAAGTCATTTCCAGAAAGGAGCCAAATAAACCAAGTTCCAAGTTAGATACTGTTGGGAATAAAATGTAAAATGTCTTTTCTTTGCAAGTTCAAAGTTTGAGACGGATGTCTTTGAGGCCACGATCCGTGAGGCACAGCTGTTGGACAGTGGACAAATTGAGTGAAAAATATGAATCATGAAAACAAGTCATCAGATCCAAGGGACTCTAACAAGTCAGTAAAAATAGCCGAGTGTCAGTAGCCAACATGCGACGTCCTGCTTTGCTCTCCTTGCAGTGGCGGAAGCGCAGACTGGATTTACGACAGGCTACCACAACACCCACAGAGTTTGACCTGGGAGACTAGCAGTGCCAGGCAAACTGCTTAATGTTTAAAGAGGCTATTAATTATAGCACTGCAGCTAAAGCAAGTGCAAGAAAGACTCACTGACAGACACGATCTGGCACAGCAATGAAAACTACATCACATGTAAATAAAAACACCTAAACAGGCAGGATGTCTTCAAAAAAAAAAAAAAAAAAAAAAACACACACTTCTGAGTTCTCCTAGGGATTTAATTCCAGTTTAATTCTATTTAATTTCTATTAATAGTTATACAGTTTTAATATATAAAACTAATATTTGTTTACATAATCTTTGCATCATCTCATTAAACTTTTTTTTAAATCACTTTGACAAAGTTTATCATCAGTTTAACTGTACCCCCAGCACTAAGCTTAAGTGAAAACAAAACCTCATGACTGATCTACCAAACTGCAGCAACAAGGAAAATGTGTTCTGCAAACATACAAGCGTCAGCATCATGAGCGTAGATTGGCCGTGTCAGCCTGGCATGTGCCAACATCCTGCTTTACAGTTGGTGCAGTGAAATCATGCCAGGCTCCCTACTGTGATAAACATGGTCATAAGTGATGAAAATAAAATAGGGAGAAATGCTTTATTTAAACTCTGCTGAAATTGAATCCTGAAACAGAATATATGCATAATCCAGAACTCCTAAGGTCTCCGAGTCCCGACTTTCAGTTAAGATACTATAATTTTTTTGAAGGGGGGGGGGCCCAATCACTTTTTGCTACAATGAAACCTTCATTGCTCCCCTCTTGACCTCCTCTAGCAAAAGCAGGCCAGTAAAACATGACAGAGAACCTGTTCATTCAGATCTTAGTTGATGGCACAACTCTGACAAGGAACAGGACACTGCTTGAGGACCGCCTGGTCAACAGAGCTCTGAATACCCAGCATGCTTGAATTGGGCAGCATTTTCATACATGGTTACAGTGTTCATGAAGAAAATAAACAAATGTTAGTAAGTGCAGATCCCCAGCAGTTTGCCAGTTCGATTGTTCACTGCTTGTTTTCCCATGTAATAAGTTGCACTATAAATGTTATTAAACTTGGAGTATTGTTAACATGTATTAAACAGAACGTTGCTACTCAAAATTTATTTAAACTACCTCATTACACATTTCAAAAATATAAAACTTGAAAGTTGATCTGGGGTCCGATTCAGTATCAGCAAGCAGTTAATTTTTAGACACCTGTTTATGAAACTGCACCCTGTTGAAACCTAAAGCAAAATATTGACAGACAGTTGTACTTTCACAAGTTATAAATGCAGCCAGGAAATATTTCAGCAGAACATATCTACAGTGTTATAGCTTGTAAATCCATGTATAAATCAATTTTCTGTTGGCAAATAAAAGTTGCTATTGTGCAGGAACACATCTCACAATGTTGCCTTATGCTATACATCACACGGTGTGTATGACGTTTTTCCATGTGCTTATGGGATTGAAAACAATATGGGAGTTTCTGGTTTACTGTATTCAACTTTCTCAGATACTAATCAGCTGGTCCCTCTACATTATACTTCCAATTAGCTTTGAGCAGCACAATTAAAAATAACGAAAGCTGTGGTTTTGGCAGAAAAAAAAAAAAAAGTTTGAGGAGTGTAAAACCTAGCACTGTGGATATATTGGGCATTAAGAATCTGCACATTTATGCACTTGCAAATGTCTTGTAAAATTAACAAATGGTAAATATTATGATGAAGGACCATTTCACATATCCTTACCTGTAGGCTTCATAACTGTATCATATATTCTCTCTCATCGGACTGGTCAGCCTGTGATGAGTGGAGCTCAGTGGGCGGAGCTCCAATCCTTGCACTAACCAAAGCTCCACAGGCATGCATCGCTGCTACAGAGGCGTAACGAGTTCCAGCAAGCCGGCCGCCTGCCGTGTTGCAAAACAACAGAACCGAAAAGGGGGAGGAGGGCGCATGAGGGATGTTCTCCAGATCCAAGGCACCCAGAGGTGGCTCTACATCAGCCTGACTGATGAGGTGCTGTCTGGTCCCGATTGCCACCGACAGCTGGACGTGCTCACGGCTCCGGTCATGTGCATCGGTGCCAGAAGGGTGGTATTTATGACGTGCGGAGCCACATCCGTGGCACGTGATGGCGTAGATGCTTAATAGCCATGATAGAACTTGCTGCCTGCCAGACCACAAGGTATTTCTCAAACACATCATTATTATTACCCAGAATTGCCTAGTGTTTCCCAGCATGCTTTTGAGCCATCGGTCTAATGAGGTCTGCTGGATGTGAAACGTGATCCGAGAGCAAATCACAAGCTGACTGCATAATGATTTAACCCTTGTTCCTCCTTGACATCCCCGTATCACATGTAACTACGCAGCAATAATTGCTGCCACAGTAACATATCCATCATATTATTTTCACTCATAACTTACAAAATTTGGTTTTGGAACAGTTTTGTATATACTGTAGCAGTAATAACCAACACTAATTTCTTTCACTTTACAGAAGCATGCATGTTTACTTAAAAGTAGGTAACAATCAAATTCGTAATGAGATTACATGGCAGGCGAGTTTGTTCTGCAAGTCTTCTTTACATGAAGCTGTCCAGTTAAAACTGTTTGGAGTGCTGCTCTCTGCTCTGAAATAGGACTGTCTCAGTCCATTTTGGATGATCAGAGCACAAGTCGAACTGTCAGTATTTCTTCAGCCGAGGCACTGCAGAACATCTGACAGGCCGATTCTCCATGGGCTCTCTCAACTGACCTCCAAACGTTATAAAACATATCTGTCAGAGTCTGAAGCATGGAAAGATGAGTCATTCATTTGGCTGCCACCTAAGAGTTAAGGCTATCAGTGATGCCATGTAAACTCCTGAACACATTGCCTAATCCATTACTATATAACCAATGCCAAGAAAACTGTGCTATTACAGCCTTTCTTTAATTAGACATCAAAAGTTGCATGCATGTTCCCTTGATCGGGTATTTAAGTCTAAATTTTAACATTGTTCCCCCCTTCACATCTATTATTGTTCTGTATCAGATCTTGAAAGGTCACTAGTGTAAAGATCTGTCCATACTAAAAATGGAGGACATGCAGCTCTGCAGCCATGGTGAGTTTGGTCCATTTCCAGTACTAGATTCACCTCACCTATAACATGCTCCATGCAGGTAGTGAGTGAAAAGAAATCCTACTCCAACCATTGATTATACACAAGAACAAATGGGTGCTCTGTGCTGTCCTCTGCGCACGGTATCGTGGTGCCTTGTTTAAACGTGTTACTTGTTCCGAATTGTTCCGTGTCGCATCAGTTGAGGCATGCAGTAATGCGAGCAATCTCAGGACCAGCGCATTAATGGAATCTCCATGGGTCCAAGCAGCTTCTGTTAAACCGTACAGAGAATTCAAATGGTTCAAAAGTCTCTTCTGTTCACTGCCTTCAGATACTGGTGGCATTACACTCATTCTTTTGTATCGGTTTAAAAAAAAAAGCAAATCTTTCAGTAAGAATGTCAATTCTCTCATGCAAAATAAATGTAAATGGTGAATGTTCACAGTTAATTTCAGATGTTTTGGCCTAAATACCTGCTTCAGTATCTCATTTATAATAAATGGATGAATTAATGAAGACATTAAACAACATTTCTTTTGTCCAACAAATGACTAAAGATCATTACCTCCATTTGAAAATATTACACCTACTTAAAATAGGTACAGTTGGGGATGCTGCTGTCCCAGACTCTGTGTATGGTGTGTGCTCAGAAACAAGTTAGCAGACAAAATTCCAAACCTTCCTTAATGTTCTTTATATTAAAATGTCACATAGCAAGCATGCAGCACCGATGAAAAGTAGGGGTGTTCTGCCTTTGAATTTGAGCAGTGGGACATTACAATAACCGAGTCGTGTTTCTCTCTGGCTTTGTTTTACTCTACTGTAACGACTTCCACAAATCTTTGAAAAGGGTCCATTGCAGTCAAAATCAGCTACATATGCTAAATACTTATGGGCTAGTGCTTCCATTGCTTACCCAATGACACCGTAAATCAATTTTTAAGACCTAAACTGGCTATTATCTAAGGTAAGGTGTTATTATTGAAGGTGCAGTTACGTTTTGTATCCAAGGGGGATACACTCCATGCCCCCCCACAGATTAGTGAAATCAGCGTATAATACCAAAACCTATATTAACAGTTTTTTCCTATACATGCAATGCAGTTTAATGTATACATTAGGCGCAGTAACTGATTAAGAATAACTAATAACATAGAACAATTCTAACCACACACTGTAAACAGGTTATGTGAGTGTGGTCTCACTCACTCAGTATGGTTAAGTAAAGAGTTACCTGATCCCGAGCACCACAACAGGCCATCTGTTAACCAAAACCGCTACTAAGCGACCAATCAGCCGGTAGCGCATACATCGTTTCTATTTTTTTATCTTTTTTTTGTCAGACTGAGGCTGACCGCAGGTAAATGAAACCACGGAACGTGAACTCACGGAAGGGGGTGGGAGGGAGGCGGCTACTGTAATTTATAAAAGTCACTGAAGTTAGAAATTTGGCCCAAAAGCGATGCTTTCATGGAACAGACCCTGCTTCAGAACAGGGTCAAAGCATTTTATCATACATTGCATCATTTCTGTGCATGTTACTGTTACCATGAAATAGCTTTTATGTCCATGTACATTGGAACTTTTGACAGCTAACAGTGACCGAAACACAAAAAGTGCAACGGCCTGCGAAAAGCGGTCGTTAAGTGCAAAGAGTGCCGTGGAAACCAGAGCCGCCTGCGCCACCTGAGTTGGGAAGGGGGGGGGGGGTGCACTTTTCAAAACCCCTTGGCTTTGACGCTGAAACACTAAGCACCCCTTGCTGGGTTCTGCCAGACTCGTACCCCAGACTCTGCCAGTTACTCCTTATGCCCTCGCTCATCTGCAACCCCTCAGGACACACTTGGGGGAAAACTGAGTTAAATTGATTTGAAACTTGGGAAGAATGGTCCATGCAGTAACTGAACCTTGAGCCCCTCCCTAATTACTGAGCGCTCTGGCGATCTTATGGTACAGCCCATCGCACATACTTCTCCGGAATCAGAGGAGCAGGAACGAGGGTGGATAAGAAGTGTGAGTGGCACGGCTGTCCCCCTGCCCCAGCACCCACACGTGAGCCAAGTATGGTCCTTTTGGGCCCTGAGCCTGATTAGAGCACTTCAGAGCATTATTCATGCTTGCTGAGCAGCATGCGATGGAGGATCTGGAGGTGAGCCGGCCTCAGCGTATTCAGGGCACGCGGGCCGAGGCTGCATGACGCAGACCGACTACAAAGCACGTCCATCGGGCGGCCGCAGAGGGAGCGTAATAAATAGGAATGACAGGCATAAAAAGTGACCCGTTCTGGAGTCATGCCATCGAACTGCCGACTCAAGTACTTCAGTCATTACATACGAGCAGAGTGTGTGATGTATTCCAAATTAAAATGTTGATGAAATCATTGTGACAGATTGTTGTGGCTATTGTTCTGCATACATTCTTTGCGATAGAAGTGCATGCAGTTCCTTAGCTAGCAAACATTCTTAAGACTGTAGAACAAAACAAGAGGACAATTGGCTGTTTCATCGCCCTAACTGAGCATTAGCTAGTGATGCCGAAGGCGTTAAAAACAAAAGAAAGGAGAAGACAGTTAAATTCAGTCGTGTAAGGAAAAAAAAAATCATACTAAACACCAAGCAGATTTAATGTCTTCAGACAAAATATTCAAAATTTTGAAACATATGAGATCATAGGTTTCTGATTAAAGCAAATATGTGCATAACCAGTAAAAGGCAGCACTGTCCATGTGAGGAATTTAGTAGGCAGCATCAGTGAACAATAACTCACCTGTGCCTTACAGACCAGTATTCACTTAAGCAGCTTGGAGATCAGATATACTGAGTACTTAAAATATCCCCACTCTAACATGGTAGAAGGCTCCTTGCCCACTGTGGAACTCTTCCTTCCAGTCAGCAGAAGGCACAGTTCCCATTTTAACCATGTTCTGAGCTATGGATTCAACAGCCACATTAGACAGCAAAATGAAATAACACAAGAGTTGTGTTGTCAATAAATAAATCAAATAAATTGAAAAGATAAAAATATGCAGAGCTAGAAATGAGCCACGTTGCATCAATATTAAAGTAAATTGATATTTTACTTGATGTGCTTCGCCCGGCACTCGGCGATGATTGCGACAGGTCTACTAATTACACTAACGTGATCTTGGTGACTTTCATATGACCCATGACAACTGCACCGTGCCCACGGCAGTAACAGAACATATTTTTAAGTACATAGAAATTCACAAAGAGAAGACATGGCATCTGCAGATCATCACCTGCTCTGGGCACGCAAAAAGAAAGACTGGTTGTCCGAAGCACACTGGTCATCGTGGCTGCATGGCTACCATAAAGTCAGCCAAGTTAAACCCAAGCAAAAACTCTTCCTTTACTCTAACAACAGGGGTTGTTTCATGAAGAGCACAAGTGCTCAGAATAAATCATCCGGCAGCTACCCTGAACCCAAGATCAGGATGAAAATCTCATGCTAATCCCCATTATTTCTCCATAATGCTCTGAACTTAATGACCGTCTCCACCAGTCGTCGGTGCAGAGCCATGTCCTGAGCCGCTGCTCGGCAACAGCAGCGTCATCCGCTTGCTTATGATCTTAATAAATGGCTGGAAGCTCTTAGCGAATCAATACTGCTGAATCCTCAGTACTGCTGCAGTGTGCATGTGGTCCAGTATGATGCAGGTTGTGAGGCATGTGTGTCTGACCAAGTCTGTGAGCTCTGCAGACCAGTGCTGCTTTACATCAGGATTGTACAAGTTTGGTGAGGTTTGTACAGTAAATGATTATCATGAGAAGACATTAGAAATAAAGGCAACAGTGCACACTGAAACCACCAAGCCAAGTGCCAAACATACAGATCAAAAATCCAATATTCCTCATATACCTAGCAATTCTGAACAAACAGCTGTATAATACATTTTTATCCTTTTTGAGGTGCATTTCTTGAAAGCTTCAGAAAAGACGAATACAAGTAACACAAACAATTAAACATGGAGTCTGTGACAGCTGGTGTGGGTACTTACGGATTGTCTGATGTCCTTACACTTACAACTGTGCTGAAGGGGGTCAGACAGGCTTCTAGACAGGGGGAGCTGACCACTGTGGACAAAAGCACAAAACGCCAGGTTATCACTGGTCAAAAACGCACACTGGTCTGAATGCTACCTCTGCTACAGGTCACAGTAGAATAAAATCGATTTCATGCCACATTGGATAACAAGCCTACGCTGAGACATTGCTGGTAGACTGTGGACCACATGTCCTCTGACCTTTGATGAATCAAACAGGAGACCTGTCACTACCTCGAGATTTGTTACCTGTGATTATTGGTGGTTTTCCCATATTTGATTTAGTAGCAAGAGCATGGCACAGTGGTGTCATCTCTGTATCTTAGCTACACACACACACACACACACACACACACAGCAATTCATAAAAGTTCATGACACAAAGGTCTCACTCATGAACAGCTTTGAGATGACGCTTGTGCTTTATTTCTGCTTGTTTCCATTTAACTTGTGAAAATGAAGGCTAAGTAAATAGAAAACAAATGGTCAATGGAATTGAGAGGAACCGAACAGAAAAATGTTCTGCATTAATTTGTTTGGTTTGAAACCGAGAACATTAAAGTACATATTTTGGCATCATTCCTGCGCCATTCCAGCAATCATTTTCATCCCCAGACCGTAATTACACAAGTGGGGAGGGGACCCAAAACACAATGAGACAGATCACTGTTGGACTGACTGCTGTAATTGACAAGAAAGAGGACGAAAGTGTAGAGACTGAATGCAGCTTACATGTTCTATCACAGCATTTACCTTCTCTTTGTTGCTCTGAACATTCTAATTTACCTGCCACATGATTTCTGCTGCAACATACCTTTCTCGCAGACTCATGGTGGACTTCTATTATATAACCTTTTCATGACAATTCTTCAGCCACCCGCTCTACAAACGTGTTACTTAAATCTTTGTCAAATTAATTTGCTGTATAACACATCTGTTTGCCAAACAAACAGTTTGACTACTGACTCATGTGTAGCACATTTCAAGGTCATGTTTTGAATGTGTAAAGTCATTTGAGGACTGGTGAAAGTACATCAACAGCAAAACGTGGAGGACAAACAACATAGGGCTATAACTGGATTTGCATAAAAGTCTGATAGATCTGGCACATGGATGCCAGACTGACCAAGTGCCAGAAATGGCACACCTTTCATGCCACAACATGCTCTGCTGCTGTCACATGATGCCAGCGACAAGTTGCTTTGGATCAGGTGCACTTGCTCTGCCGGTCACAGAACAGGTTTTGCATTACTGTTTTTGCCAAAAAGTTTAAGGTCAGATGTATGCGCATTTCAGCTTTGGTTTACTGAAGATCTGGAATGCACTGAAGTCTGAGTCCAACTAAGAATTAAAGACAATATAATGTATGAGTAATGTATGGAAATTAAGCGTTTCAAGACTCATCAGGATGGGAGGCAGTTGGGATGCAAAGTAGCAAAGTGATTGACATTTGTCATGTCAAAGACGTTGGCTGGATTCATTTCTGAAATGTACAATGGTTTTCCAATTACGCACTTTAAAGTTGAATGACACGCACACAAAAAAAAAAAATTTAAGAACAAGAAAGATGATATTGGCATACTATCTATCTATTTTCAATCCTATCTCAGGCAACCAAGGAAACAAGGCAGGGGACACCTAGGAAAGGGTGCCAACCAATCACAGGGTGCCAACCAATCACAGGGCGCATTATCCAATTGCAGGCTGGTCGGTCCATCTAACCAGCATGTCTTGGGGGCTGCGGGGAATGTTTATTTAATGTCATAGGAAAAACCTACTAGTCACTGGTAGACTAGAGATACTGCTGGAGTCAACATTGTCTTTATGAGACATGAGAGCTTCTGACAACACAGTGGAGATCTCAATAGGAACCCAATAGTCACACGCTGATGAGGATACAGTGCAGCTTGACCTCCTGCAGGGACAGCACCAGCTCTGTCTCCCATTATTTACAATTCCTGACGTTTGCCAGTTAGAGGCAGAAAATCATAACCCTATATAAAAAAAATAAATAAACATGAAATATGATCTGGTCAGCACATTTATCAGAGAGAACTGTTACAAGGCGTGAAAGGATACATGCAGCACAGAGGATGATCAACCTATACTGACAAGAGGGTCTCTATGTCCCTGTTTATACATTTGCTTTCTCCACAAAATCTCTGTACAAAACAAACAGCCATACTGAAGGTTCACTGCAGTATTATAATTCACCTTCCTCCACATCCTAGGGAGGCACTCAAACACACGACCAAATGTTCTTCCATGCAGAAGAGCAGATCAAAAGGCAATTTGGAGGCTCCTCAGCATTTGAAAGGATAACTGCACAACCTCTACAATAAACAAATAAATCCATCAATCCAACTGTACTAGTCTCTGCCGTCCCATCCTCAACGTATCAGAGCAAAACTTGATGAAGCGTGTGCTTGACAAGGCTGGTATGTATCAAGGAACTTACCAGCACATGATGAGTTAAATTAAGAGAAAAACGAGAAGCTTGACAAAAAAAAAAAAAAAAAAAATTACTTTGCTTTAATGTTAATGCAAAGGACCCCATCCAACAGCTTACTACAGCTGTAGTCCTACACTAAAAAACAAACAGCCCACATTACTAATTTAAATACTTAGCTAACAAGAGACAGGTGTCAATCGTTAGATTGAAATTTGGCATGGAGGAAAAATTTGCCTAATTTTCAAGTCCGGGCCCCTCTCTTTCACAGACAACAACAACAACAACAACAATAATAATAATAAGAGTTCAGATGGAAGAAATAGTGTGGGTTATTTTACGTGGCTGTGATATGAGGAGACTTTTTATGGATGGCCGGTGGTACCAGGAGCAGCAGAGCCGGCATGCCGAGGAGTGCAGCATCCACGGCAGGCAAGAGATAAAGGTGACAACCCTTAATCTTCTGTTTATAAGTGGGTGCCTGTCAAGATGACAGCCCTTAACTGGAGAAGCGTAAGTGCGGTTTCAGACGAATTACAGGAGCGGTGCCAGAGTCGCGTCCAGAGACCGGGCCTTAATTACCGCACTCGCAAAGTGCAGGCTTTAGTGACCGGAGTCATAAAAAATACATTTTTTCTCTCATTTTTTAAAGCTCATATCACACTTATGTGGTAAAATTTAAGCAACCCACGATGCTTTCTGTGGTTGCGCAGCGGCCTTCAGGCCAGTCACCCTGGGGGCTTTTTCATTTCTGTTGGTTCTAAGTAATTAAAAAACCATGATTTCAAAAAGGGGGATTTGGAGTGGTTTAAAAGACAAATGTAGCATAATGGTAGATCTGAGCATGTGAAGATAATCCGGTGCACAGTCTGCTGTTCCTGATTAATCAGTCCACACCAAATAAAGTGACACTGTGCAGCATGCGAAGCTTGGGCCACCTAATTGCTGACATCACAGAATGCAATGAAAAGATCAAAGAACGAGATTATACCATGTCCAAAGGGAAATGGTGGACCGTACCAAATGCAAATTTGATGAACTCTCTTTCTAAGCGGTTCATAACTCATCAGAAGGACTGTAATAATGATGGGGTGCTTTCATTCATCCTTTCCTTTAATTTCTGATTATATATCTCCGACTGGGGAGGTTTGCATTATGTACCACAGACATTATTACTGAATATACAGTGTTATAAACAGTTTCTGTGTCGCTCTCACAAGCTCATGGCGGAAGGCAGAATTGCGCTGGAAACAGCAGAGCACTTAAATTAAATGACTGAAACAAGCTTTTGTCTGGCTTCCAATCACAGCTTCCGCTACACTGGCAGCTCCGGCTGGATGGGGGAATGCTGCCTGTTAGCCTGACAGGCCGCTTGTGCGATTGGCTGGCAGGTAGGGATTCCTCTGCAGAAATCAATCGGCTGGTCATGGAGGGAAGGGGATTAGTGTCCAGCCTCTGTCACACTGGCTGCACTGCTGGCACACTGGCTGGGGCCAGTCGGAATTTCCCAATTGACTCTTCCTCTCTCAATCAAAGCACAAATGCACATGTACATAAACACATACACACACACACGCACGCATGCACAAACACACACACACACGCACACAAAGCCCCACTGATTTCTACCACCCTGCCAACTTCCCAGTTTCCTTTTCAGTGATTGTTGTGTGAAGTTTCACTACAGTAAAATGCCATTCTTTGTATGCATCAACATTTTTGGAAATTCAGTAGCAGAATGGTGAGAGTAATCAGTTGGTGCGGTATCAGTGGCTGAAAGTGATCAATATCTTCCATATCTTCTTGGCAGATGCACAGTGCCCTGACAGAATGTTTCACCCCCCCCCCAGTTGTGCCACCCCATCTTCCTGTGTGTGCTTCCCTTGCTAGTATATCACTGCAGTCCGGCCCATAGCATATACATCCTAGGCTCCCCCTTGAAGTGTCTGTGTTTCCAAAAGCTGCCTGCAGACTGCTTTGCACGCACACACAGCAGACAAAGTTGTCCCCAGTATGGGTGTGAAAAGAATCCACATGTCTGCGGCTTGGTGGCTCAGTGGGTAGAACATCAGGCTGGGATGCAGAAGTTTCCTAGTTTGAGTCCCAACCCAGCCACCAGGGTGCCTGAGCAAGACACCCAGTGTAACCTGCATGTGAAATGCAAGTTGCTTTGGATAAAAGTGTCTGCCAAATGAATAAATGTAGATGTCTGCAGCCTTTCCTGTTTGTTATCCCAAAGTATTCCTGCTGTTAACAGAATCCTAGAAAACCAAGGTGGTGAATACACACCTTTCCCTGGATCAGTTTTTGCAAAGTGTTGATTTAAAAAAATCAGTCCAAGCGGTGGCCACCATGCCATTAAGCCAATGAAAGTCGTAGACTGGAGTTCAATAGTCATGAGCTACATGCTTCCTGACCGTCTTCTTTGGATCAAAAATCTATAAGAAATCAGCTTTTTAATAAAAAAACCCACAGGCTTCTGCTAACATGTTCTGTTTCGTGGTAGTTTGGAGAAACAAGTGTCAGTATGTGTTAAGCTGCTTCATCTACTGTACACAAACCTAAACATTTTGTACCCATCCTTAGACAACAATACTTCATCGTGTATTTAAAACCGTTTAAACTGATTTGGAATGGTACCCTATTATCATTCCCCTCGGCATTATCCATCAAATCTCCTTGACTTAAGAATTCATGATAGACTTCATTTCATGTCAGAGCAGAGCATTACGGTTCTTTAAGAGAACACATTTGCAGGTGATTCAACATTACAACCATTATCTCTCCCTTTTTCATTTAATTGCAGTTCAATAGGGTAATTAAGGGAAAACACTTTGACTCCGAAGAGCTACAGAGGGCCTGCAAATTATAGCTCATCGTACAAAGACGTGTTTAGAAGAACAGACTGTAACCAAACATCACACTCCTAACATCCATGAGCTTGGTTAGGCACGCCTGATTTCGTACTTAGTGTCTAGGTCACATGCTGGGGGACGGTAGCTACAGGAAACCTTTTGAAAATGCATGTGCCTTTTCTAAAAGATCTGAATAGCTACTTTCAAACGTATATTGATTTCAGCAGAAACTTTAACATTCTTCTCTTGGTCAGCAATCAGAACTGATTAAATATTTCAGAATATCAGTGCTACAAACACAAAACTTGCAAAATGGTAAATTATGTCCTCAGGCTTGAGTAAAGATTACTGAAGCAAATGTAATAAATTTACACATTTCAACAAATGTGTGCACAGTTAGAAACTGTGCAAGAAACCTTTTAAAATAGTCTCTTATAACTATTTTTACAAGCATTATAATGTGATTTATTACAATTTATTTATGCATGAGATGTATTAGGAATACACGAGATCAACACGGTTAACCAATGCAAAACTGAAAACAGATACCTAAGATTTGACAGGAATGTTAACATTGGTGCAATATCCAAATTATAGGCATGTACTTAATACATTACAGACTGAATCAGCCTGTTAGCAGCAAAGTAAAATTCTTCTAACTAGGCCATGACAGAAGTAAAAGTTTAACTGTCAGAGAGATTTTTGTAATGTTTCTGAAAGCTGATGAGTTGCAGCTATTGCAATATAAAATACCAGCTGACAAGACCGTGCAATATTGGTTTGAAGAAATACAAAATTTAGATGTCACGAGACAAATATGAAATGGTATATATTCACATTGTGTGAAATGTGACACTTTCATTAACTAAACTACTTGAAGGTTAAAATGTAACAATAAAATGTAGGGAAATGTTTCCAGATAAAACACTTTTCAAAATTTTTCACTTTCTATACCTTCTCAGTTAGTGAAGAAGCTCACAAAATGCAACATTAACTAAGAAAACCCATTGATGATCAAAAACAATATTAAAAGAGGAATGGAACCGAAAGCACTTTATTTTAGATATGCAGAAACATTGTATTTTGCATCTACATTGAATTTGCAGATATTTAGTATATGTGTAGCATTCATTAAGAATTCTTTGAATACCCAGAAAATATGAATAGCACAATTTTTGTGTTTTGTGTCGCAGAAACGGTTAAAATATGTTTTAACCGTTTAATTAAATCAACAGTTATCCTCTTTAGTAATTTGTACCTATAATCATTTTTTATGATTTTATTGAATGACTTTATTTGTCAAGATAAACACATCCTAGGTCACAGAAATGCTAATGAATGAAAACATAAGCTCTGCTCTTTGCTGTTTAAATAGCATTCATTTAAACCATTTAAATTTGTATTTCAAAGTATAAAATTAGCTTTGATGAACCAGCTGGTATTAACTGTATGGAGGAGATTAAACCGTGAAGTTTCATTTATCCTGTCATCAAGCAATTTGGATAAAGTGTTTTTACACTTGTTTTTCACCTCTAAATTTGCGTATCGGTCTTCTAGTGATAAGCAGATCTGATTAAGCGCTCTGTGCCAAATCTGTAGAACTGCAGTGAATTTCACTGATGAATTGAATATCGTGCCCGGTCAAAACCCTTCTGCAGAAAAAAATGTGGACACGTTTTTCATATTGACGTTATGACACAAATATTTTAAAAATCAGATAAGTACAATTTTTCCCTTACTCGGGAAAACATAATGATTTATTGTTGAGTAAAGTGGGAATGGAAAATGTTTAAGTTGAAGAACACATCTAGCACTATAGTGAAGTCTAAGAAAGTGGGAGGTTTAGTATGTTTCACACTGCACAGAAAATGTTACGCAAAATTCGGTAAAACAGTTTAATAAGTTCCATGTTACATTGTGATGTGATGCAAAAATGCAGTACAAGAATTTGATAGGTTTGAATCTGTATGTTGCTCCATCTCAGTAAGTGTGGCTGTTCACTGGACAGCGAGTGTGTGTGTGTGTGTGTGTGCGCGCGCATGTTAGCACGCATTGATAACTCAACGCAATATGTGCAGAGCTTCATAGATTGCTAATCCTGCCAAATTAAACATCAAGCCTTGTGCCCTGGACCGCATGACACACAAACTAGTTTTGTGACACAGTCAATACCCCCCCATCCCCCATCCCCCATCACCAGAAAATCTATAATGTCTCTGGGATTGCGGAATGATTTGATCTTTGATGTACACTTTATTTTATTACTACACATATCCTTTCAGATATATATGGAAGTGCATTTCCAAGCCCATCAGACATTTCATGACTGTTAGGCCAAAAGAGCTACAAAACCTTTGCATGTGCTGAGATAACTTTAATCACTTTAGCTGCTCAACATCTGGGTATGGGTTCTACTCCATCTGTCATTTCATTTTGCAGATGATAGGTGAGTAGTTTAAATCCTATTACACAACATGTACTGCTGAGAACCGTTTTGGTGCCAATAACAATTTTTGCTCCAAGCTGTGTGATTGCTAATTTGATAAGAAGATGTTTCTTCAAGCACCTTCAGACTTCAGTCAATTACATTAAACACCTTGAACTGTGTGCCACTGTATGCAGGACAGGATAGGATAGGATGGGATTGGATAGGATAAGAGAGAATAGGATAGGA